>OX328126.1:91185276-91247776 GCA_946811695.1 Gonocerus acuteangulatus
TTGTTGTTTTTTTTTTGTTTTGTTTTTTATTAGAAGAACAATTTGTATTCTTTGGCGTGTCTAATGCCCACGAACTTTTGGAAACACAGAACAAATAACAAGATCATGAAATAAATGAATGCCTCCAGGAATGATGAGCATGCTGTGTATCCAGCAACCCAATAAAGTTGGGCAGCCCACTTTATTATTTCATTAAATAAAGTTTTCTTCTTATAATTAAGTTAACAATTTGCCTATTTACAATGTTAACGCAAGGTTGTAATTCATATTTAGAATTAAGTTAAACAATGTAAGTATTTACAATGCTAAACTAAACTACATACTTTAATTAACAGACTTCTTAACTTATTTACAATGCTGTAAACAAAAATATATATATATATATATATATATATATATATATATATATATATATATATATATATATATAGGTACATATTAGTTTTCCAATCAGTCTATTATAAGTATAAGTTATTTTATGGATTATATTGAGGGTTTAATTTCATTTAGAGTGTGTCATATAGTCTGGTTTGGTTCAAAAAGTCTAATGTGTTTTCTATATGTTGGCTCTCGTCCCTGAGTAAGTCAGTCAAATTATGAGGCATGTCAAAGTTTTGTCTTAGTCTGCATTCCGTTAGTAAGTGTAAAATAGTCAGGTTTATGTTGCAATATTGGCAGATAGGTGTGTCTTGTTTCGTCATAAGGTGTCATGAGTGAGTAAGTTGAGAGTGTCCTATTCTTAGTCGACAAAGAATAATTTCTTCCCTTCTTATGCCTCTCTGGCTTGAAGGCCATTCACAAACTGTTAAAAAATAACTGTTAATTTCCCTCATTTTTTTTCTTCTGTTGTTTCGTACCAAGATGCTGCCATTTTTGAAGGGTAAACTTCTTGGCTTCAAGTTGCATGTCTTGATATAAAACGTCTTGTTTGTCGATATTGTCTCTAGTTGTAGCTGTCTTTGCAAGGGTGTCTACTACAGTGCTCTCTTTAATACCAACATGTCTAGTTGTAGCTGACTTTGCAAGGGTGTCTACTACAGTGCTCTCTTTAATACCAACATGTCTAGTTTTAGCTGTCTTTGCAAGGGTGTCTACTACAGTGCTCTCTTTAATACCAACATGTCTAGTTGTAGCTGTCTTTGCAAGGGTGTCTACTACAGTTCTCTCTTTAATACCAACATGTCTAGTTGTAGATGTCTGCAAGGGTGTCAACTACAGTGCTCTCTTTAATACCAACATGTCTAGTTTTAGCTGTCTTTGCAAGGGTGTCTACTGCAGTGCTCTCTTTAATACCAACATGTCTAGTTGTAGCTGTCTTTGCAAGGGTGTCTACTACAGTGCTCTCTTTAATACCAACATGTCTAGTTGTAGCTGTCTTTGCAAGGGTGTCTACTACAGTGCTCTCTTTAATACCAACATGTCTAGTTGTAGCTGTCTTTGCAAGGGTGTCTACTACAGTTCTCTCTTTAATACCAACATGTCTAGTTGTAGCTGTCTTTGCAAGGGTGTTTACTACAGTGCTCTCTTTAATACCAACATGTCTAGTTGTAGCTGTCTTTGCAAGGGTGTCTACTACAGTGCTCTCTATAATACCAACATGTCTAGTTGTAGCTGACTTTGCAAGGGTGTCTACTGCAGTGCTCCCTTTAATACCAACATGTCTAGTTGTAGCTGTCTTTGCAAGGGAGTCTACTACAGTGCTCTCTTTAATACCAACATGTCTAGTTGTAGCTGTCTTTGCAAGGGTGTCTACTACAGTGCTCTCTATAATACCAACATGTCTAGTTGTAGCTGACTTTGCAAGGGTGTCTACTACAGTGCTCTCTTTAATACCAACATGTCTAGTTGTAGCTGTCTTTGCAAGGGAGTCTACTACAGTGCTCTCTTTAATACCAACGTGTCCTGGGAGCCAGTATATAGTGACTTATTTATTTATGTTGTGTATTTGTTCTAGGATTTGTTTAACTATTGGGTTGGCTTGTGTTTCTATTGGGTTGGCTTGTGGTTCTATTGGGTTGGCTTGTGGTTCTATTGGGTTGGCTTGTGGTTCTATTAAAGCGAGAGAACGCACTTCTCAAGCATTCATCTGAACAGTACAAGGAATATTTATAACTTTTACTTTGTAATCAAGCGGAATGTATTCTGCTTGTTTCTTTTTCTATTCATCCGGTCCATAAGCAACAGAAGCTTTACAATCAGCCGGGAAAAAAAACATTAAGATAAAAAAAAAACATTCTAATTCTTGGAAAAATGTTATTTTCGCCAGCTTCGACCAGTGTTAATTCTTCACCAGCGATTAATCTTTTTCCGCAATCATCTGTACAGAGTTGTGATACATTTCTTTATTTGTCTTGGACATAAGACACATTTTTGTATTCGAATTTTCTTTTAATACATGGAAAAAAGTGTTAAAAAATAAATGTCAACCGTTAAAAAACGTTAATAATTATTTACTAATGTTATAAGATATTCTTAAGAACAAAAATAAAAATTACACAAAACAAATATTTACATAAGACGAGATTCGATTAAGCGATCTTTGGGTTATGAGAGTACAACGCTAGCAACCGAGCTACCGGGGTCCAAGTAAACCATCAGGCGAACTCTTGAGAAGAGCGTTTTCTCGCTTTAACTTAAACTTTTCCTACTTAGGTACTACACAAAGAAAAAAAAATCGTTTGAATCGGGGAGGGGCACGTCGTGCAATCCCCTTGTAAGAATAGGACACACTCGACTTACTCACTCGCACCTTATGAACATACAAGACACCTATCTGCCAATATTGCCACAAACTTCACTATAAAACACTTACTAACAGAATTCAGACTAAGAAAAAACTTTGACATGATAACTTGACTGACTTACTCAGGGACGAGAGCCAATATATAGAAAACACATTAGACTTTTTGAAAAACAGACTATACGACACTCTCTAAATAAAATTAAATCCTCAATGGAATCCTTAAAATAATTTATAATTGCAATGGAATGATTAAAAAACTAGTATCATTTTTTACCGCATTGTAAATAAGTTTTTTTTTTTAAAACCTTTATTGATAATTACAACAATATGTAAACATATTTCCAGTAATTTTGCTGGTTTTGGAAATTTAACAATGTAAGGCATGATGTGGGAATATGTACAATTACAAAACCCACAATAAATTTTAAGCATTGCAGATGGCATGATAAAACAGATTGTCTCTAGGCCACCGCTGCTTCAGCCTTCTATGAGGATTTTGTGGATTTTGGAAGGAGGATTGAGAGTTTATCAAAGGATTTGGATGGCCAGGGAGATTGGAATGGAACTTCTGATAGACTGATTTGGCCAGGGATTGGATAAAGGGGATATTGAAGTCATTATACAGGGTTAGGTTCGAGACATAGTAAGGAGCATTGGATATTTTTCGAAGGATTTTTGATTGCATTGTTTGTATTCTGTAGGAATTGGAAGGTTTAGTGGAACCCCATAGTTCTAGTCCATAAGTCCATATTGGTCGGAGTATGGTATTGTATATAAGTCGTTTGTTAGTCAAGGAAAGTTTTGAGCGTTTGTCCAGTAAGCGTGATAAAAGTCTAAAGCGTCTGTTTAGTACCTGTCTTTTCTGTGTTATGTGTGGCTTCCAAGTTAAACGTTTGTCTAGTAAATAAGTTAAGTTAGTTAATTTAATAACACTATGTTTAGTTTAACATTGTAAATAGGTAAATTGTGTAAGTTAATTATAAATATGGATTATAACAGCTTCCAAGTTAAACATTTGTCTAGTAAATAAGTTAAGTTAGTTAATTTAATAACACTATGTTTAGTTTAACATTATAAATAGATAAATTGTATAAGTTAATTATAAATATGGACTATAACAGCTTCCAAGTTAAACGTTTGTCTAGTAAATAAGTTAAGTTAGTTAATTTAATAACACTATGTTTATTTTAACATTATAAATAGGTAAATTGTGTAAGTTAATTATAAATATGGATTATAACAGTCTATTTATTTAAAAGCATCGAAAATGATCTACCATCTATCAATGTAAAAAAATTATCGCCAATGCTGTAAAGAGTCTCAATAAATAAAAAAAAAAAAAAAATAATGCATAAATGAAGAGTTTTGGGAGTAGCAGTAATGTCTGCCTTCTCCCCTCATCTCATCCAGTGTGTTGCCATTGTAAGTTCAAATTTACTTATTGTACATATTTGTACAGATTGTAAATATCAATAAAGGAGATATAGAAAAAAAAAAAAAAAAAAAAAAAAAATTAAGAGTTTGTCTTATCACGAAATGACTCTCTTCTAAGAAGTGATTCTAGTCGGTCGGGCTCCAGTTTCCGGTGTTTGAAATATGTTATCATATTGCCCAATTAGTGAGTGTAATTTGTTAATTATCGCCGGACTTGTATTAGGTTACAGCTTCGAGGCAGAAGATACCGATGGTGCGCTAGGGCCGTCATTAGGTAAGCTTGTATTGTTTGGACCTTTGTGCAGAAGGTTTCATAATATTGGATGGGCGACCGTTTTAGGGAAGCTAATTATTTACTCGTACAACGTAGTATTTTTTAAAACATTTCTTCAAATATTCGGTATTTTCTAGCAGTTGCTGAAATGAAAAATGCATTTGCCCAAATTTTCCTCATTTATTTATCTCCTTCCGCATAAACATTTTTTTTTATGTTTTTTTTTTTTTTTTTTTTTTCGAATTTTTACCAAATCTTTAATAACTGGATTTCTATAATTTTACAATCTGTCTTCATGGTTGAGTAGTCGCGCCCGTTTCTTAATTAACTTAATTGTTAATTTACGACAATTCTCACTAAAAACTCGTTTGACAAGGTGGAATTCGGCACGATCGCCATTTTACTCTTTCCTTTTTATTTTTTGTGAGTTTAAATTATAATTTTATGTATTAGACTTTGTATGGTTTTTATTTTATTTTACTTTTTCCGTTTTGTTTAATTTATACATAATATGTATATCTGTATCAACAAACTGGATAATTGTACATATAATAATTTGTGCAGATTTCAAATAAATGAGCTAATAAAAAAAAAAATCTATTAGACGTTATTATATTATATTTATTTGTATGAAATACATTTTTTTTTTATTTGTTCCTTTCTTCTAGGCGAGGAGAGCGATTGCCCAGCGCCGTCGCTGAGCCTGCACGGAGTCCGGGTCGTGGCTCGTCCGAAAGCGAGTCCAGACTATAATACCGTCGGTGAAGTTCGCTTCATAGCAGAACTCCCTGCTCCTCATCCATTCCCGCCAGAACGGAAGCTATGCAAGATTAAATGCATCGAAGGGAGATGGGAGGGACCGCTCTGTCAACAGGATCCAGGTAATGTAAACAATATAGATGCTTTATATACAGAAATATTATATTCAATAATCATAAATATGTTATAGTAGTCTGGCAAATATTGTTGCTGTCATATTTTATTTTTTTGCGAAATGGAGAGCCTAAATTTTTAAAACATTAATTGCACGTGTAAATTTATTCCCCAGTTTCGGAAGCGGTTGTCTGGAAATAGTGGAGTGAGACTCGCACCACTGGATAACACTGTCAAATAGTTCATTCCTTCGGAATTAATAGGAATCTTTTCAACAAGTAGTCCTAAGCCATGTGTAAGATTATCTGTACGAACTACTTCCACAACAATAGTGTAAAACTGCCTGCAAGGACTTCTCTTACATGCGGTCCTAAGCCACGTGTAACATTACCTTTATGATTCAGTTACACATTTGTGTAAGGTGTCTGCAAGGACCTCTCTCAAATTTGGTCCTAAGCCATTTGTAAGATTATCTCTATGAAGCAGTTTCATACCCTAGTGTAAATGTTCCTGCAAGGACCTCTCCTGCATGTTGCACTATGTGTAAGTTTATCTCTATGAACTAGTTTCATACCCTAGTGTAAATGTTCCTGCAAGGACCTCTCCTGCATGTTGCACTATGTGTAAGATTATCTCTATGAACCAGTTCCACAACCCTAGTGTAAATGTTCTTGCAAGGACCTCTCCTGCATGTTGCACTATGTGTAAGATTATCTCTATAAACTAGTTTCATACCCTAGTGTAAATGTTCCTGCAAGGACCTCTCCTGCACGTTGCACTATGTGTAAGTTTATCTCTATGAACTAGTTTCATACCCTAGTGTAAATGTTCCTGCAAGGACCTCTCCGGCGTGTTGCACTATGTGTAAGATTATCTCTATGAACTAGTTTCATACTCTAGTGAAGAGGTTCCTGCAAGGACCTCAATCACATGTGGTTCTAAGCCAGGTGTTAGATTGTCTCTATCAACCAGTTTCATAACCCTTGTGCAAAGGTGCCTGCAAGGACCTCTCCCACATGTGGTCCTAACCTATGTGTAAGATTTTCTCTATGAACAAAGTACCAAAACAGTAGAGTAAAGGTACCTGCAAGGACCTCTCCCACATGTGGTCCTAAGCCATATGTATGATTATCTCTATGAACCAGTTCCAAAACACCGGTGTCAAGGAGCCTGCAAGGACGTCTCCCACATGTGGTTCTAAGCCACGTGTAAAATTATTAAGCTCCCTGTAGGAACCACCTCTTTATAGCTTGTTAAAATTGGCCAGTAAAGACTTCTTCCACATGTGCAAGGTTATCAAAACACTACCAACAACGCTCCCACAGCATTAGTGCAAAATGGGCTACGAAAATCAACCGTAGTTCCGTTGTAAGTTCTTCCTTTAAAAACCTGTCCTATCCTTAGGTTCCATTGCTTGCCCTCAAATAGTTTAAGCTTAAGAGTTTCTCTTAACTTCTACAATTTTTTTTGAAAAATTGCGTAAGAAGCCAAAAATCATAAAAGTGCAATCGCGCAACGTAATTATAGTATGCAACATTAGTTGCACAATAATGCTAAGACAATTCATTACTTTTAGTCATTACAAAGATAAAATTCTGCCAAAATATGTTTCTTAAACCTTCTTAAAAAATTCTTGATATTTGCCACGTGAGTTATCCTTATCTGTAACTCGTGATGATTGGGAGTTGTTGATTGGTTCACATTGCGGGAAGTTGGTGCTAATTGGTGGCTGAACCTAATTCCATGAGAGCTTTTGGCGCGTAATCGAGTTTTACCGCGCCTAGATTACGCTCGCTTCAACTTAGCTCTTCGACTTGTCCAATTTGCATGCTCCTGCAGAACTTAAAATGAGTTTGAAGATTTGGGGCTAAGTCTTATCCACGCGTGCTTCCAGAATAAAAGCGACTCAGTTCACCATTATGTTGTTAATATCTACCAAGACAGTTTATTTCATTCAGTTTTATAATATCAAAATAAATTCCTTAACGGGAGAATAAGTTTTTATGGACATTTGAAAAGTAAAAATACATAGAAAGAGCCAATGGCGACGTTAAATGCAGCGGTTCCTCTTCATCACCGAAGATAAGCTACGTCGGGCTTGGCTACTATCTGGATGGGTGACCATCTGGGAGAACCATGTGTTCTTGCCATTATAATATGGTGGAAACAGCTAAAAACTATAGTAAGCTTTGTATTTAAGCAGTTTTTTTTATATGATTATAGTAAAATTTAATGGAAGGAAAACAACACAGCTGAAACTTCAAACACCTTTTTTGCGTACTAAGATGTTCCTATCGAAATTTAAGATGATTCCTTTCAAATATAAGAATAATTACAAGTAAACACATTAGAATTAATTCAAGTGCACCTGAAGAGGTTCGAAAAAATGCTCGAAACATAAATAAAGTAGTGTGAAGAAAGGATTACTGCTTTAAAGACCCCAAGCCTGCTAAGGCATGAAAGAATTTAGATATATTTTGGGACATCTGCAAGAATAAATAGTATATATACAGTGGAGTCTCACTTATATTTCGTATAATTGAATAGTACAATGTTTCGAGGCTTTTTTAAAATAAAAAAAAATTCGTCATAAAAAAGTCACAATTTTATTGTTTGCACATATTTTATAGTTAGATAACGTTGTACATTATTATATTTTCAAGTTTCATATCAGAAAATTCTCCTCGATTTCTTTCCTCTTACCGATAATAGTCGCAAGTGTTGACAAAGGTAATTTCAACCGTTTAGCTATGTATATTTCTGTTTCGTTGGGGCTGTCATCAACTTCTTTCAGGATTTTTATTTTGTCTTCAAACGAAAGCTTTGTTCTTGTTTATTTTTACTCATTTTAAAAGATTAAAGGACAATAGAACACGGCTACTAGAACCACTACTGCATAGAGAACTGAAAAACTAGGGAGTAGAGGGAGGATGAATCACTAACACGTGAGAGTGTAGGAGGGATGAATCACTGGCAGTGCCGTGTTATTAGTGCGGAAACGAAGGAAATCACACAAGATAGAGTAGATATAACACGGCTACTAGAACCACTACTGCATAGAGAACTGAAAAACTAGGGAGTAGAGGGAGGATGAATCACTGGCAGTGCCGTGTTATTAGTGCGGAAACGAAGGAAATCACACAAGATAGAGTGGATAGAACACTGCTACTAGAACCACTACTGTATAGAGAACTGAAAAACGTGAGAGTGTAGGAGGGATGAATCACTGGCAGTGCCGTGTTATTAGTGCGGAAACGAAGGAAATCACACAAGATAGAGTAGATAGAACACTGCTACTAGAACCACTACTGTATAGAGAACTGAAAAACGTGAGAGTGTAGGAGGGATGAATCACTGGCAGAGCCGTGTTATTAGTGCGGAAACGAAGGAAATCACACAAGATAGAGTGGATAGAACACTGCTACTAGAACCACTACTGTATAGAGAACTGAAAAACGTGAGAGTGTAGGAGGGATGAATCACTGGCAGTGCCGTGTTATTAGTGCGGAAACGAAGGAAATCACACAAGATAGAGTAGATATAACACGGCTACTAGAACCACTACTGCATAGAGAACTGAAAAACTAGGGAGTAGAGGGAGGATGAATCACTGGCAGTGCCGTGTTATTAGTGCGGAAACGAAGGAAATCACACAAGATAGAGTGGATAGAACACTGCTACTAGAACCACTACTGTATAGAGAACTGAAAAACGTGAGAGTGTAGGAGGGATGAATCACTGGCAGTGCCGTGTTATTAGTGCGGAAATCACACAAGATAGAGAGGATAGAACACTGCTACTAGAACCACTACTGTATAGAGAACTGAAAAACGTGAGAGTGTAGGAGGGATGAATCACTGGCAGTGCCGTGTTATTAGTGCGGAAACAAAGGAAATCACACAAGATAGAGTGGATAGAACACTGCTACTAGAACCACTACTGTATAGAGAACTGAAAAACGTGAGAGTGTAGGAGGGATGAATCACTGGCAGTGCCGTGTTATTAGTGCGGAAACGAAGGAAATCACACAAGATAGAGTGGATAGAACACTGCTACTAGAACCACTACTGTATAGAGAACTGAAAAACGTGAGAGTGTAGGAGGGATGAATCACTGGCAGTGCCGTGTTATTAGTGCGGAAACGAAGGAAATCACACAAGATAGAGTGGATAGAACACTGCTACTAGAACCACTACTGTATAGAGAACTGAAAAACGTGAGAGTGTAGGAGGGATGAATCACTGGCAGTGCCGTGTTATTAGTGCGGAAATCACACAAGATAGAGTGGATAGAACACTGCTACTAGAACCACTACTGTATAGAGATGTGAAAAACGTGAGAGTGTAGGAGGGATGAATCACTGGCAGTGCCGTGTTATTAGTGCGGAAACGAAGGAAATCACACAAGATAGAGTGGATAGAACACTGCTACTAGAACCACTACTGTATAGAGAACTGAAAAACTAGAGAGTAGAGGGAGGATGAATCACTGGCAGTGCCGTGTTATTAGTGCGGAAACGAAGGAAATCACACAAGATAGAGTGGATAGAACACTGCTACTAGAACCACTACTGTATAGAGAACTGAAAAACTAGGGAGTAGAGGGAGGATGAATCACTGGCAGTGCCGTGTTATTAGTGCGGAAACGAAGGAAATCACACAAGATAGAGTGGATAGAACACTGCTACTAGAACCACTACTGTATAGAGAACTGAAAAACTAGGGAGTAGAGGGAGGATGAATCACTGGCAGTGCCGTGTTAGTAGTGCGGAAACGAAGGAAATCACACAAGATAGAGTGGATAGAACACTGCTACTAGAACCACTACTGTATAGAGAACTGAAAAACGTGAGAGTGTAGGAGGGATGAATCACTGGCAGTGCCGTGTTATTAGTGCGGAAACGAAGGAAATCACACAAGATAGAGTGGATAGAACACTGCTACTAGAACCACTACTGTATAGAGAACTGAAAAACGTGAGAGTGTAGGAGGGATGAATCACTGGCAGTGCCGTGTTATTAGTGCGGAAATCACACAAGATAGAGTGGATAGAACACTGCTACTAGAACCACTACTGTATAGAGAACTGAAAAACGTGAGAGTGTAGGAGGGATGAATCACTGGCAGTGCCGTGTTATTAGTGCGGAAACGAAGGAAATCACACAAGATAGAGTGGATAGAACACTGCTACTAGAACCACTACTGTATAGAGAACTGAAAAACGTGAGAGTGTAGGAGGGATGAATCACTGGCAGTGCCGTGTTATTAGTGCGGAAACGAAGGAAATCACACAAGATAGAGTGGATAGAACACTGCTACTAGAACCACTACTGTATAGAGAACTGAAAAACGTGAGAGTGTAGGAGGGATGAATCACTGGCAGTGCCGTGTTATTAGTGCGGAAACGAAGGAAATCACACAAGATAGAGTGGATAGAACACTGCTACTAGAACCACTACTGTATAGAGAACTGAAAAACTAGAGAGTAGAGGGAGGATGAATCACTTGCAGTGCCGTGTTATTAGTGCGGAAACGAAGGAAATCACACAAGATAGAGTGGATAGAACACTGCTACTAGAACCACTACTGTATAGAGAACTGAAAAACTAGGGAGTAGAGGGAGGATGAATCACTGGCAGTGCCGTGTTATTAGTGCGGAAACGAAGGAAATCACACAAGATAGAGTGGATAGAACACTGCTACTAGAACCACTACTGTATAGAGAACTGAAAAACTAGAGAGTAGAGGGAGGATGAATCACTGGCAGTGCCGTGTTATTAGTGCGGAAACGAAGGAAATCACACAAGATAGAGTGGATAGAACACTGCTACTAGAACCACTACTGTATAGAGAACTGAAAAACTAGGGAGTAGAGGGAGGATGAATCACTGGCAGTGCCGTGTTATTAGTGCGGAAACGAAGGAAATCACACAAGATAGAGTGGATAGAACACTGCTACTAGAACCACTACTGTATAGAGAACTGAAAAACTAGGGAGTAGAGGGAGGATGAATCACTGGCAGTGCCGTGTTAGTAGTGCGGAAACGAAGGAAATCACACAAGATAGAGTGGATAGAACACTGCTACTAGAACCACTACTGTATAGAGAACTGAAAAACGTGAGAGTGTAGGAGGGATGAATCACTGGCAGTGCCGTGTTATTAGTGCGGAAACGAAGGAAATCACACAAGATAGAGTGGATAGAACACTGCTACTAGAACCACTACTGTATAGAGAACTGAAAAACTAGGGAGTAGAGGGAGGATGAATCACTGGCAGTGCCGTGTTATTAGTGCGGAAACGAAGGAAATCACCCAAGATAGAGTGGATAGAACACTGCTACTAGAACCACTACTGTATAGAGAACTGAAAAACTAGGGAGTAGAGGGAGGATGAATCACTGGCAGTGCCGTGTTATTAGTGCGGAAACGAAGGAAATCACACAAGATAGAGTGGATAGAACACTGCTACTAGAACCACTACTGTATAGAGAACTGAAAAACTAGGGAGTAGAGGGAGGATGAATCACTGGCAGTGCCGTGTTATTAGTGCGGAAACGAAGGAAATCACACAAGATAGAGTGGATAGAACACTGCTACTAGAACCACTACTGTATAGAGAACTGAAAAACTAGAGAGTAGAGGGAGGATGAATCACTGGCAGTGCCGTGTTATTAGTGCGGAAACGAAGGAAATCACACAAGATAGAGTGGATAGAACACTGCTACTAGAACCACTACTGTATAGAGAACTGAAAAACGTGAGAGTGTAGGAGGGATGAATCACTGGCAGTGCCGTGTTATTAGTGCGGAAACGAAGGAAATCACACAAGATAGAGTGGATAGAACACTGCTACTAGAACCACTACTGTATAGAGAACTGAAAAACGTGAGAGTGTAGGAGGGATGAATCACTGGCAGTGCCGTGTTATTAGTGCGGAAACGAAGGAAATCACACAAGATAGAGTGGATAGAACACTGCTACTAGAACCACTACTGTATAGAGAACTGAAAAACGTGAGAGTGTAGGAGGGATGAATCACTGGCAGTGCCGTGTTATTAGTGCGGAAATCACACAAGATAGAGTGGATAGAACACTGCTACTAGAACCACTACTGTATAGAGAACTGAAAAACGTGAGAGTGTAGGAGGGATGAATCACTGGCAGTGCCGTGTTATTAGTGCGGAAACGAAGGAAATCACACAAGATAGAGTAGATAGAACACTGCTACTAGAACCACTACTGTATAGAGAACTGAAAAACGTGAGAGTGTAGGAGGAATGAATCACTGGCAGTGCCGTGTTATTAGTGCGGAAACGAAGGAAATCACACAAGATAGAGTGGATAGAACACTGCTACTAGAACCACTACTGTATAGAGAACTGAAAAACGTGAGAGTGTAGGAGGGATGAATCACTGGCAGTGCCGTGTTATTAGTGCGGAAACGAAGGAAATCACACAAGATAGAGTAGATATAACACGGCTACTAGAACCACTACTGCATAGAGAACTGAAAAACTAGGGAGTAGAGGGAGGATGAATCACTGGCAGTGCCGTGTTATTAGTGCGGAAACGAAGGAAATCACACAAGATAGAGTGGATAGAACACTGCTACTAGAACCACTACTGTATAGAGAACTGAAAAACGTGAGAGTGTAGGAGGGATGAATCACTGGCAGTGCCGTGTTATTAGTGCGGAAATCACACAAGATAGAGTGGATAGAACACTGCTACTAGAACCACTACTGTATAGAGAACTGAAAAACGTGAGAGTGTAGGAGGGATGAATCACTGGCAGTGCCGTGTTATTAGTGCGGAAACGAAGGAAATCACACAAGATAGAGTGGATAGAACACTGCTACTAGAACCACTACTGTATAGAGAACTGAAAAACGTGAGAGTGTAGGAGGGATGAATCACTGGCAGTGCCGTGTTATTAGTGCGGAAATCACACAAGATAGAGTGGATAGAACACTGCTACTAGAACCACTACTGTATAGAGAACTGAAAAACGTGAGAGTGTAGGAGGGATGAATCACTGGCAGTGCCGTGTTATTAGTGCGGAGACGAAGGAAATCACACAAGATAGAGTGGATAGAACACTGCTACTAGAACCACTACTGTATAGAGAACTGAAAAACGTGAGAGTGTAGGAGGGATGAATCACTGGCAGTGCCGTGTTATTAGTGCGGAAACGAAGGAAATCACACAAGATAGAGTGGATAGAACACTGCTACTAGAACCACTACTGTATAGAGAACTGAAAAACGTGAGAGTGTAGGAGGGATGAATCACTGGCAGTGCCGTGTTATTAGTGCGGAAACGAAGGAAATCACACAAGATAGAGTGGATAGAACACTGCTACTAGAACCACTACTGTATAGAGAACTGAAAAACTAGAGAGTAGAGGGAGGATGAATCACTTGCAGTGCCGTGTTATTAGTGCGGAAACGAAGGAAATCACACAAGATAGAGTGGATAGAACACTGCTACTAGAACCACTACTGTATAGAGAACTGAAAAACTAGGGAGTAGAGGGAGGATGAATCACTGGCAGTGCCGTGTTATTAGTGCGGAAACGAAGGAAATCACACAAGATAGAGTGGATAGAACACTGCTACTAGAACCACTACTGTATAGAGAACTGAAAAACTAGAGAGTAGAGGGAGGATGAATCACTGGCAGTGCCGTGTTATTAGTGCGGAAACGAAGGAAATCACACAAGATAGAGTGGATAGAACACTGCTACTAGAACCACTACTGTATAGAGAACTGAAAAACTAGGGAGTAGAGGGAGGATGAATCACTGGCAGTGCCGTGTTATTAGTGCGGAAACGAAGGAAATCACACAAGATAGAGTGGATAGAACACTGCTACTAGAACCACTACTGTATAGAGAACTGAAAAACTAGGGAGTAGAGGGAGGATGAATCACTGGCAGTGCCGTGTTAGTAGTGCGGAAACGAAGGAAATCACACAAGATAGAGTGGATAGAACACTGCTACTAGAACCACTACTGTATAGAGAACTGAAAAACGTGAGAGTGTAGGAGGGATGAATCACTGGCAGTGCCGTGTTATTAGTGCGGAAACGAAGGAAATCACACAAGATAGAGTGGATAGAACACTGCTACTAGAACCACTACTGTATAGAGAACTGAAAAACTAGGGAGTAGAGGGAGGATGAATCACTGGCAGTGCCGTGTTATTAGTGCGGAAACGAAGGAAATCACACAAGATAGAGTGGATAGAACACTGCTACTAGAACCACTACTGTATAGAGAACTGAAAAACTAGGGAGTAGAGGGAGGATGAATCACTGGCAGTGCCGTGTTATTAGTGCGGAAACGAAGGAAATCACACAAGATAGAGTGGATAGAACACTGCTACTAGAACCACTACTGTATAGAGAACTGAAAAACTAGGGAGTAGAGGGAGGATGAATCACTGGCAGTGCCGTGTTATTAGTGCGGAAACGAAGGAAATCACACAAGATAGAGTGGATAGAACACTGCTACTAGAACCACTACTGTATAGAGAACTGAAAAACTAGAGAGTAGAGGGAGGATGAATCACTGGCAGTGCCGTGTTATTAGTGCGGAAACGAAGGAAATCACACAAGATAGAGTGGATAGAACACTGCTACTAGAACCACTACTGTATAGAGAACTGAAAAACGTGAGAGTGTAGGAGGGATGAATCACTGGCAGTGCCGTGTTATTAGTGCGGAAACGAAGGAAATCACACAAGATAGAGTGGATAGAACACTGCTACTAGAACCACTACTGTATAGAGAACTGAAAAACGTGAGAGTGTAGGAGGGATGAATCACTGGCAGTGCCGTGTTATTAGTGCGGAAATCACACAAGATAGAGTGGATAGAACACTGCTACTAGAACCACTACTGTATAGAGAACTGAAAAACGTGAGAGTGTAGGAGGGATGAATCACTGGCAGTGCCGTGTTATTAGTGCGGAAACGAAGGAAATCACACAAGATAGAGTGGATAGAACACTGCTACTAGAACCACTACTGTATAGAGAACTGAAAAACGTGAGAGTGTAGGAGGGATGAATCACTGGCAGTGCCGTGTTATTAGTGCGGAAACGAAGGAAATCACACAAGATAGAGTGGATAGAACACTGCTACTAGAACCACTACTGTATAGAGAACTGAAAAACGTGAGAGTGTAGGAGGGATGAATCACTGGCAGTGCCGTGTTATTAGTGCGGAAATCACACAAGATAGAGTGGATAGAACACTGCTACTAGAACCACTACTGTATAGAGAACTGAAAAACGTGAGAGTGTAGGAGGGATGAATCACTGGCAGTGCCGTGTTATTAGTGCGGAAACGAAGGAAATCACACAAGATAGAGTGGATAGAACACTGCTACTAGAACCACTACTGTATAGAGAACTGAAAAACGTGAGAGTGTAGGAGGGATGAATCACTGGCAGTGCCGTGTTATTAGTGCGGAAACGAAGGAAATCACACAAGATAGAGTGGATAGAACACTGCTACTAGAACCACTACTGTATAGAGAACTGAAAAACGTGAGAGTGTAGGAGGGATGAATCACTGGCAGTGCCGTGTTATTAGTGCGGAAACGAAGGAAATCACACAAGATAGAGTGGATAGAACACTGCTACTAGAACCACTACTGTATAGAGAACTGAAAAACTAGAGAGTAGAGGGAGGATGAATCACTTGCAGTGCCGTGTTATTAGTGCGGAAACGAAGGAAATCACACAAGATAGAGTGGATAGAACACTGCTACTAGAACCACTACTGTATAGAGAACTGAAAAACTAGGGAGTAGAGGGAGGATGAATCACTGGCAGTGCCGTGTTATTAGTGCGGAAACGAAGGAAATCACACAAGATAGAGTGGATAGAACACTGCTACTAGAACCACTACTGTATAGAGAACTGAAAAACTAGAGAGTAGAGGGAGGATGAATCACTGGCAGTGCCGTGTTATTAGTGCGGAAACGAAGGAAATCACACAAGATAGAGTGGATAGAACACTGCTACTAGAACCACTACTGTATAGAGAACTGAAAAACTAGGGAGTAGAGGGAGGATGAATCACTGGCAGTGCCGTGTTAGTAGTGCGGAAACGAAGGAAATCACACAAGATAGAGTGGATAGAACACTGCTACTAGAACCACTACTGTATAGAGAACTGAAAAACGTGAGAGTGTAGGAGGGATGAATCACTGGCAGTGCCGTGTTATTAGTGCGGAAACGAAGGAAATCACACAAGATAGAGTGGATAGAACACTGCTACTAGAACCACTACTGTATAGAGAACTGAAAAACGTGAGAGTGTAGGAGGGATGAATCACTGGCAGTGCCGTGTTATTAGTGCGGAAATCACACAAGATAGAGTGGATAGAACACTGCTACTAGAACCACTACTGTATAGAGAACTGAAAAACGTGAGAGTGTAGGAGGGATGAATCACTGGCAGTGCCGTGTTATTAGTGCGGAAACGAAGGAAATCACACAAGATAGAGTGGATAGAACACTGCTACTAGAACCACTACTGTATAGAGAACTGAAAAACGTGAGAGTGTAGGAGGGATGAATCACTGGCAGTGCCGTGTTATTAGTGCGGAAACGAAGGAAATCACACAAGATAGAGTGGATAGAACACTGCTACTAGAACCACTACTGTATAGAGAACTGAAAAACGTGAGAGTGTAGGAGGGATGAATCACTGGCAGTGCCGTGTTATTAGTGCGGAAACGAAGGAAATCACACAAGATAGAGTGGATAGAATACTGCTACTAGAACCACTACTGTATAGAGAACTGAAAAACTAGAGAGTAGAGGGAGGATGAATCACTTGCAGTGCCGTGTTATTAGTGCGGAAACGAAGGTAATCACACAAGATAGAGTGGATAGAACACTGCTACTAGAACCACTACTGTATAGAGAACTGAAAAACTAGGGAGTAGAGGGAGGATGAATCACTGGCAGTGCCGTGTTATTATTGCGGAAACGAAGGAAATCACACAAGATAGAGTGGATAGAACACTGCTACTAGAACCACTACTGTATAGAGAACTGAAAAACTAGAGAGTAGAGGGAGGATGAATCACTGGCAGTGCCGTGTTATTAGTGCGGAAACGAAGGAAATCACACAAGATAGAGTGGATAGAACACTGCTACTAGAACCACTACTGTATAGAGAACTGAAAAACTAGGGAGTAGAGGGAGGATGAATCACTGGCAGTGCCGTGTTATTAGTGCGGAAACGAAGGAAATCACACAAGATAGAGTGGATAGAACACTGCTACTAGAACCACTACTGTATAGAGAACTGAAAAACGTGAGAGTGTAGGAGGGATGAATCACTGGCAGTGCCGTGTTATTAGTGCGGAAACGAAGGAAATCACACAAGATAGAGTGGATAGAACACTGCTACTAGAACCACTACTGTATAGAGAACTGAAAAACGTGAGAGTGTAGGAGGGATGAATCACTGGCAGTGCCGTGTTATTAGTGCGGAAACGAAGGAAATCACACAAGATAGAGTGGATAGAACACTGCTACTAGAACCACTACTGTATAGAGAACTGAAAAACGTGAGAGTGTAGGAGGGATGAATCACTGGCAGTGCCGTGTTATTAGTGCGGAAATCACACAAGATAGAGTGGATAGAACACTGCTACTAGAACCACTACTGTATAGAGAACTGAAAAACGTGAGAGTGTAGGAGGGATGAATCACTGGCAGTGCCGTGTTATTAGTGCGGAAACGAAGGAAATCACACAAGATAGAGTAGATAGAACACTGCTACTAGAACCACTACTGTATAGAGAACTGAAAAACGTGAGAGTGTAGGAGGGATGAATCACTGGCAGTGCCGTGTTATTAGTGCGCAAACGAAGGAAATCACACAAGATAGAGTGGATAGAACACTGCTACTAGAACCACTACTGTATAGAGAACTGAAAAACGTGAGAGTGTAGGAGGGATGAATCACTGGCAGTGCCGTGTTATTAGTGCGGAAACGAAGGAAATCACACAAGATAGAGTAGATATAACACGGCTACTAGAACCACTACTGCATAGAGAACTGAAAAACTAGGGAGTAGAGGGAGGATGAATCACTGGCAGTGCCGTGTTATTAGTGCGGAAACGAAGGAAATCACACAAGATAGAGTGGATAGAACACTGCTACTAGAACCACTACTGTATAGAGAACTGAAAAACGTGAGAGTGTAGGAGGGATGAATCACTGGCAGTGCCGTGTTATTAGTGCGGAAATCACACAAGATAGAGTGGATAGAACACTGCTACTAGAACCACTACTGTATAGAGAACTGAAAAACGTGAGAGTGTAGGAGGGATGAATCACTGGCAGTGCCGTGTTATTAGTGCGGAAACGAAGGAAATCACACAAGATAGAGTGGATAGAACACTGCTACTAGAACCACTACTGTATAGAGAACTGAAAAACGTGAGAGTGTAGGAGGGATGAATCACTGGCAGTGCCGTGTTATTAGTGCGGAAACGAAGGAAATCACACAAGATAGAGTGGATAGAACACTGCTACTAGAACCACTACTGTATAGAGAACTGAAAAACGTGAGAGTGTAGGAGGGATGAATCACTGGCAGTGCCGTGTTATTAGTGCGGAAACGAAGGAAATCACACAAGATAGAGTGGATAGAACACTGCTACTAGAACCACTACTGTATAGAGAACTGAAAAACGTGAGAGTGTAGGAGGGATGAATCACTGGCAGTGCCGTGTTATTAGTGCGGAAATCACACAAGATAGAGTGGATAGAACACTGCTACTAGAACCACTACTGTATAGAGAACTGAAAAACGTGAGAGTGTAGGAGGGATGAATCACTGGCAGTGCCGTGTTATTAGTGCGGAAACGAAGGAAATCACACAAGATAGAGTGGATAGAACACTGCTACTAGAACCACTACTGTATAGAGAACTGAAAAACGTGAGAGTGTAGGAGGGATGAATCACTGGCAGTGCCGTGTTATTAGTGCGGAAACGAAGGAAATCACACAAGATAGAGTGGATAGAACACTGCTACTAGAACCACTTCTGTATAGAGAACTGAAAAACGTGAGAGTGTAGGAGGGATGAATCACTGGCAGTGCCGTGTTATTAGTGCGGAAACGAAGGAAATCACACAAGATAGAGTGGATAGAACACTGCTACTAGAACCACTACTGTATAGAGAACTGAAAAACTAGAGAGTAGAGGGAGGATGAATCACTTGCAGTGCCGTGTTATTAGTGCGGAAACGAAGGAAATCACACAAGATAGAGTGGATAGAACACTGCTACTAGAACCACTACTGTATAGAGAACTGAAAAACTAGGGAGTAGAGGGAGGATGAATCACTGGCAGTGCCGTGTTATTAGTGCGGAAACGAAGGAAATCACACAAGATAGAGTGGATAGAACACTGCTACTAGAACCACTACTGTATAGAGAACTGAAAAACTAGAGAGTAGAGGGAGGATGAATCACTGGCAGTGCCGTGTTATTAGTGCGGAAACGAAGGAAATCACACAAGATAGAGTGGATAGAACACTGCTACTAGAACCACTACTGTATAGAGAACTGAAAAACTAGGGAGTAGAGGGAGGATGAATCACTGGCAGTGCCGTGTTATTAGTGCGGAAACGAAGGAAATCACACAAGATAGAGTGGATAGAACACTGCTACTAGAACCACTACTGTATAGAGAACTGAAAAACTAGGGAGTAGAGGGAGGATGAATCACTGGCAGTGCCGTGTTAGTAGTGCGGAAACGAAGGAAATCACACAAGATAGAGTGGATAGAACACTGCTACTAGAACCACTACTGTATAGAGAACTGAAAAACGTGAGAGTGTAGGAGGGATGAATCACTGGCAGTGCCGTGTTATTAGTGCGGAAACGAAGGAAATCACACAAGATAGAGTGGATAGAACACTGCTACTAGAACCACTACTGTATAGAGAACTGAAAAACTAGGGAGTAGAGGGAGGATGAATCACTGGCAGTGCCGTGTTATTAGTGCGGAAACGAAGGAAATCACACAAGATAGAGTGGATAGAACACTGCTACTAGAACCACTACTGTATAGAGAACTGAAAAACGTGAGAGTGTAGGAGGGATGAATCACTGGCAGTGCCGTGTTATTAGTGCGGAAACGAAGGAAATCACACAAGATAGAGTGGATAGAACACTGCTACTAGAACCACTACTGTATAGAGAACTGAAAAACTAGGGAGTAGAGGGAGGATGAATCACTGGCAGTGCCGTGTTATTAGTGCGGAAACGAAGGAAATCACACAAGATAGAGTGGATAGAACACTGCTACTAGAACCACTACTGTATAGAGAACTGAAAAACTAGGGAGTAGAGGGAGGATGAATCACTGGCAGTGCCGTGTTATTAGTGCGGAAACGAAGGAAATCACACAAGATAGAGTGGATAGAACACTGCTACTAGAACCACTACTGTATAGAGAACTGAAAAACTAGGGAGTAGAGGGAGGATGAATCACTGGCAGTGCCGTGTTATTAGTGCGGAAACGAAGGAAATCACACAAGATAGAGTGGATAGAACACTGCTACTAGAACCACTACTGTATAGAGAACTGAAAAACTAGAGAGTAGAGGGAGGATGAATCACTGGCAGTGCCGTGTTATTAGTGCGGAAATCACACAAGATAGAGTGGATAGAACACTGCTACTAGAACCACTACTGTATAGAGAACTGAAAAACGTGAGAGTGTAGGAGGGATGAATCACTGGCAGTGCCGTGTTATTAGTGCGGAAATCACACAAGATAGAGTGGATAGAACACTGCTACTAGAACCACTACTGTATAGAGAACTGAAAAACGTGAGAGTGTAGGAGGGATGAATCACTGGCAGTGCCGTGTTATTAGTGCGGAAACGAAGGAAATCACACAAGATAGAGTGGATAGAACACGGCTGGACTACTAGAATCACAAGGAAGAACTGAGATATCTGAGAGAGAGACTGGTGAGGGTAAGTCACTGGTAAGTCTGTAATCATTTCGTGGAAAAGCTGTTGTCTCTTCGCATAACTGAATAGTATTCCAGAGGAACAAATTAGCATTCGTATAAGTGAATATTACGTATAACTGAATATCGCTTAAGTGAATAATTCCTTACACAGGATTAAAAGGAGTTTCGCCAAGGAACGAAAAATTCTTCGTATAACTGAATGTTTAGTATAAGTGAGTATGGTATAAGTGAGTATCATATAAGTGAGACTCCACTGTATACATATATATATATATATATATATATATATATATATATATATATATATTCGGTTTCTTTGTACGTTATATATATATATATATATATATATATATATATATACATATATATATATATATATATATATATACACACAAATAAATAAAGTAATATCAGTGATCAAAATTAGTATATGATATTTTAATGTATATTTTATATTGTAATGTTTGAGAGTGATATCAATGGATATTTTCTCTCCTCATGATATCATTGCCTACGTCTCATCACCTCCCTCCCGGCTGGACGCATGGGTTGGTTCGATAGTGAATGGTAGGTAGACATCAGGTCATCTGTATGAGCTCGAAGGTATTCGGATGACAACCTCCTGTACCCGAGACCTGGCTAATCCTGTCATCACATTACGCAATACAATGTAAAATGTAGATTGTAATATACCTGTAAATAAATATATATTCACTCTGTAATATATATATATATATATATATATATATATATATATATATATATATATATACATATATATATATATATATACTTTTTCTTCCATTGTTGACCTTAAACTTCAATATACTTGTTTTTTGTAGCCAATAGGTCATAAAAACACTCCTTTCACTTCCTGTATTTTATTATTTTCACCCTAACCGGTTTCGAGCTATTCTGCTCCTCCTCAAAGGGTATTTCCTAAAATTATTTGTACATTATACATGTATAATTTGATTGGAAGAATTACATTTTTACAACATTGTGTGTATACTTACATTCGATGGTCTTTTCCCATCACGTACAATTATATATAGTAATTTTAATATTGCATAGCAATATGCGTCTCAGGGTTATGAAACACTAGTATCCTAACCTTCCTCCCCGTAAACCTGTCTACAGTCCCCGTCATTTCTATTCTGCACTACAAGGTTCTGAAAGATTTTATTTAAGTATTTGATGTCCTTTTTTTTTTATTTAACACCTGTTCCTGTCTTTCTACAATATAAAGGTTTTCTTTAATCTTTCTTTTGAGGCTGTTTGGTTCTTTATCTAAAATTTTTGCTTCCTGAAAATTGAATGAGTGGGAATTTTCTGTGGCGTGTTCTGAGAGAGCCGTTTGACATTGTGAATGATCGTCTACACTTTTTGCATGCTGCATGATACGCTTTTTGAGAATTTGTTCGGATTCTCCTATATATTTTGCGCTACAGTCCCCACATTCTAGCAAATAGACGTTATAATTAGTCAAGAGTTTGTCCCTTTTGATTTTGATATTACTAAAATTATTTTCTATTTTACTATTATATTTCCATGTTACGTTCGCTGCTTTATTACAAATTGATTTTAGTTTATGTTCTATTGTCGGATTGTATGTGAAACTGTACCATTTTGCACTAGGAGTGTTTTTATGACCTATTGGCTACAAAAACAAGTAAATATATATATATATATATATATATATATATATATATATATATATATATATATACTCGCTTTCTTTGTAAGTTAATTTATATTTGATTCGACTAAAACAACCCTTAACTTAATTTAATTTTACTAAAAATTATATTCATTTTAAGGATAATAAAATTGTTGGCGTTGTGTAATAAAGGAAAATGTTTGAAAGTGATCTTCTTAGGATGACGAATTTCCACACGGCCGGAAGTTTTCCAGGTTGTGTCGATATCACTTTCGTAGATTGGAAAATCCGAGTAAGAACCGCTGAGGAATTCAATTTGCCAAATTCTAAAGTGGTATAAGGAAATGAAAGGAGACGCCCAATCTGCCTGTCTGCCCTATTTGCTCGCCAGATGGCGTGCTATTCCTCCAAACCAGGATCAGGTCTTGAAGAAGAGAAAACAAACAGAAGTAAATAGGACCTGAAGTAGAACCCGAAGCGCCCGGCACCCGAAGCTCCGCGGGGTAATTTAATGTAACCCTCGGAGAGAAATACCCTGGAAGGGGGGAAGGGGGGAAGGTCGGTCGTGAAGAAAGTGTTGAAAGGGAATTTATTTCGCCGGGAACCGGGAAAGGGCGTGAACCTCCCTTTATTCTCCCGCTGTTTGCCGATCCACCAGCCCTCCGCTTCCCTTCAAAACCCTCGACTCGACAAATTTAAGGATGACCCGGCGCTAATGTTTCTTTTAATTAACTCATTAGATAATTATAGAGGCATAATTAATCTGAGTGAAGTTTCTCTGACAAAAAATAAATCTTCATTTTTTATTCATTTTGTTTTTTGAACCACAATGAGTTACTTAAAACTCAACCAAGGATCTTCAGAAGACAGCAGATAATTAACTCAAGAAGATAACAAACAGCAACCATTTTATAGAAGATCCACCATAAAGAGTAATCCCATTTATCACGTAGGTAGATCTGATAACGTAACTGTCAACTAGAAAATTACATGATCCAGATGTATATATATATATATATGATGTTATTTTTCGGACGAATGGTGTTGAAGCTCCCTGGTGTAGTTGGGATTCTGTCCGTTGACAGCGCTGATGGTATTGCGTCTTTTTTTTTCTCCTCCTGCTTCTATTTTCCTCGCCGTAAGGTTTTATAGAATAGAAAGTAGAAGCAGGAGGAGAAAAAAAAAGACGCAATACCATCAGCGCTGCCAACGGACAGAATCCCAACTACACCAGGGAGCTTCAACACCATTCGTCCGCCGATACTGTGGCTAGAGGGGAGAAAAGGAGCCCAGATCGAGAAAAATGTCATCATCAGTCACATTCCTCCATGAGCTCTTGTTCAGAACACATCGCCTGCTTACTTGGAACTTGTCTACCTCTTCACAGCTCTTGTGCATTCGCCGGCAGCTCTCCAGTGATCTCCAGTAGGACCAGCTACTCAAGAAGCTAGGCCCCGAGCACCCGCTCGGTCAGTAAGCTCGTAAGAGCAGAAGCGCCTGGTGTAGCAGCCAGGACCAGCAGCAGTTGCAGAAGAAGAGAGTAAGGGGCACATCCAGGATCTCTAAGCAAGCCGTTGGGTCCGGACCCACAAGGGAATTGCTAAGGGGTTCTGCATTCCGGGGCTTTGCCCACCCGTCTGACGGTCGGTTCAGGTACGACCGCAGGCGGCCCCCACCACCAGGGTACCCCCCACTCTTACTACCCCCACTCTGACTCTCCCCTCTCTCTTTTACCCCCTCTTCACGCCACGCCCACCCCCCACCATGTTTTCACATGAACACACTCCCCTCCACCAGACACGCACACTCACACCACCACCCACCACCAGCTCACATCTCTCCCAAGAGACCCTCACTAAGGCCCTATCGACCAGAACTTTCACCACAGAAGAGATGGAACGTCTCTTCAGCATTCTGGGCCCTGAGTCTCCAATGGAGCAGGGCGCCGATCTCACTAATACTACAGACTTCCCTGGCCTCCCTCCGGCCTCTAAAAGGCCCATTGACACAAGTAGCTCCTCAGAGAGCGAACCCTTAACAGATAGTGAAATCTTCACGCTGGTAAAACCAAGTAAGGGCAGGAAGCACCGAAAGGTGGCGCCCAAAAATCCTCCCGCTAAAACTTCCCATGCCCCGACCACCACACAGAACAGGTTTGAGCCCCTCAACAAAATTAGGCCACCACCAATTATACTGCCACCACACTACACCGAGGTTAACAGCCTCGTACGCACACTTAACAATGCCGGAATCTCCAAATACACAGTACAGAGATGTAAAGACGGTAACAAAATTTTTGCCCAGGACCTCACTACCTTTGAAACCATAAAGACTAAACTGACTACAAACAAGACACAGTTCTACTCCTTCACCCCTAAGGGCTCCCCTAAGAACCAAAACTTCGTGCTCCTCGGGCTGGACATCGACCACCCGCTAGAGAGCGTAAAACAACAGCTCAACACTGAACATCTCGTGTCAGTGAAGCGTATGAGCAAGACCCAGACCGACGGAACTAGGGTCCCCATCCCACCTATCATTCTCACGTTCGACCACAAATTTAACCCCTCACACTTAAAATCGATCAAATCGATCGATCAAATAATTGTATACATAAAACCCTATAGGGGAGAAAATAGCATCTCCCAGTGTTTCCGGTGCCAGCACTTCGGCCACACCAGAAACAACTGTAACTTGCGCGAACGTTGTGTCCGTTGCGGCAATTCACACGCGTCAAAAGACTGCGATCGAGCCAATAATTCACTCAAATGTCCTAACTGTCAGGAAGAGCACCCCGCCTCCTACAGGCAATGCCCAACCCGGCTCAACCTTCTCGAGAAGAGCCGCAAAGCCCGGCAAACAACTGTAGCCCCCCCGGCAAACAGCACACCCACACGTACATACAGAACAGTTGACCCAACATTCAGCTACTCCAATGCCTTCACTGGCCTCACCACACAGCTTCCCCCTCCACCACCACCACCGACACAACCACTTCCACAACGCACACAAAACACCAGACCAGCTCTACTTCCCACCCCACCAACACCACCTATCTACCAAATACCAACACCTATCGCACCACAACAACATACCAGTGACAGTACACCCGCATGGGTCGAACGACTGACAAACACCATGACCGACATGATGTCAATGATAAGAACATTAGTAGAACTTATGACAAAACTGATAACAAAATGACCAGACACACTATACTCAATTTAAACACGAACGGACTAACTCCAAAACTACAAGACGTGGACTTACTTCTACGACAAATACAGCCCACTGTATTCGTACTAACCGACACACGACTGACCAGAGGTAGTTACGCACACTTCCAGGGCTATACACTTCTCCGGCACGACATGGACAATACACTAGCCGGTGGAGTCGCCATCGGCCTTCGACACGGTACACGCTTTCAACGGATAGACCCTATCATAGACCCAGACGAATACAATTTTGTTCTGACTATTATAGTAAAACTGAACAAGACGTACAAACTGACCGCATACTATCGGAGACCGAGAGGACGACTTTCACGACTGGGACTTCTCCTTTCGGAAACTTCGACAGACAGACGACACATACTCATAGGTGACATGAACGCTAGACACACTGCCTGGCATAATACGAGAAATAACCCCGCAGGGACTAAGCTGACAAAATACCCCCTGACAGTCATACACCCAGGCACACACACATTCAGACACTTCGCAGATCCCAGCATGACTTCAACGATTGACTTGCTAGTTACGCGACAACCACACGTAATAACCGCGTGCACTGCACTCGATTTTATCACATCAGACCACAGGCCGGTCTTATACGAACTACACGGGCACATCCCCATACCCACAGCCACAAACTACCACTACAGTAAGGCAGACTGGCACAAATACAAACACCTCATACACGAACACACCCCCCCCTATCACACCCATACATGACACACAAATTCTCGACGAGGCCATTAAACAATTCACAGACACAATCACCTTCGCGGCCGACTCGAGCATTCCTAAGTTCGCGCCAGCACCTCCAAATCTTAGGAAACCACCACAACACATTCTCACACTCATCAAACAACGAAACAATATCAAAAACATTTGGTACAGAACACGAGACAGACACTATAAAACTGCACTAAATTCACTCACTACACAAATACGCACTCTCATGTCACAATGGAAGACGTCCATGTGGCATGAGAAACTCAGGCAGACACATGGTGACTATAGGCAATTCTGGAGGCTCATACGAACACGCACGCATAAGACTAACACAGTAAAAATACACAGACAAGATACTCTACTAGACGAAAAAGACCAGGCGGACATACTCGCTACCTACTACTCACATGACGCTCAGACTCGCAACAAAGACCGTACACCTGAATACAGACTTACACTACAAGACAATTACATGTACGTCTCACCAAAACAACTGACAGCCATACTCAGACAGACACGAGGGAATAAATCCCCAGGACATGACAGACTTCAGTACATATTACTCAAACAGCTACCGAGAAAAGGACTACACTATCTCGTACACATATATAACACATGCCTCCGCCTCAGACACTTCCCCGAACACTGGAGACACGCCATCATCACTCCACTACTCAAACCTAACAAAAAGGGCGACACACCTGAACACTACAGACCCATAAGCCTACTGCCTCATCTATCAAAAGTGTATGAAAAGATCATACTGAGATATCTGAAAGACTTTTGCGCAGAGGAGGATATAATCCCTGCTGAGCAGTTCGGCTTCCGCCCTGCACACAGTTCAGAACACCAGCTAGTAAGGCTCCAATCACACATCACAAACAACATGCTCATGAACCGGACTACAGCACTCATATCGATTGACTGTACGAAAGCTTTTGACTCTGTTTCACATAATATACTTGTTCGCTTCACTCCGCTCAACGAAACATACCCCGTGAGGTGCTGCCACCTAGCGGTGTGCCCGGGAACTACTTGCCCGCGGCAGTACGAACTGCACGAAAAGACAAGTTCGGAAGATATAGTCGCCTGGACCAAGCAGACAAAGTGTGGAGCATCATTTTTTCTCTCCCCAAGTTTCATACACCAATTATGGAGGAGTAAACATCTAAGCCACCCAGGACGAGCGAAGGGAGCAGGAATGGTGTTGGCCAGCCCACCAGGATTGGAGAAAGAAGAAAATGCAGCACATTACAGGGCTTATACATCATGCTTAAACACATAATCGTCAAGACACCAGGTACCTTTCTTAATTTATCATTTATGAAGATCCAGCAAAACCATTCAACAGTTCAACCATCAGCAGCAACTCATCATTTATCATAATCCAAAATTTAACTAACCCAATAACAATAAATATGTTCCTGCTTTTGGCCTTACACCCCCATCTAATTAATTATATTTGCCAAAATAAATCCTGATTTTAAATTCAACCTATGTACAAATCTCTGCAGTCCTTCACCGCCAGTGGTCTACTCTAAACCATATAAAAAATGGTAGAGTGACCATAATCGTAATCATGGTCCTCCGGGCAGAGATCTGTACCAGTAAATCGTAAACATGGTCCTCCGGGCAGAGATCTGTACCAGTAAATCGTAAACATGGTCCTCCGGGCAGAGATCTGTACCAGTAAATCATAAACATGGTCCCACGGGCAGAGATCTGTATCAGTTACATAATTTTGGTAAAAATAGTCTTATATTCAGGCAATAAAAAATATATTGATATGGATTTATGAATTAATTGCTATCAAATATTATTATTTTCAAATCACATCAAGTCTATACCATTTTGTATTAATTATCATGAACTAATCAGTTTAAAAATTCACTTCATGATCCAAATCAGACTTGATCATTTTTCAAATGTGTTGCTTAGACTATTTTAATGTTTAAATAATTTCTATAAATGTTTGAAGACATATTTAACTCAAGTAATTGACATTAGCCCAACATGAGAACTTACATTCAATTATATTATTAAATTATTCATATTATTGTCTCATGTTCATCTCTCAATTACCTTATAGATTTTATTCTTTATATTTTTTAATTTAATTACAATATGTTCTTCAATCATTTATTAATGATCTGGGTAGACAATAAGATTCTCATAAATATCATTTATATCTTTATTTTCTAGATATGTATCACACAGGTATTATTTCACATAAAGTCAATTCATTTGTTATTCCACACATAAACACCTATTTAAAACACAATTCTTCTTCCACTGTGACTGATCCTCATGGTTTTCTCAAACTAGGGAGGCTTCGCTCAGCTAGCTGTTTCTCCACCTAGACTCAGTCCATAGAGGTAGTAGTTATCAAGTCTAGTTACAGTGACCCCGCTCTCGTGACGTCACACTCTCCTTGGTTTCTTTTCGTGACAGTCACCTTATGTATGATGTGTTTTAAATGCTTTTGATTATTTTAATGGTTTTAATTGACTTTAGCTTAGCCTGTTGTATTAATGTAGTCAATCATCTTACTCTATTTTAATGTTTCGTCTGCTCAGCCCGTTCTCTTCTCAAGTTTTATTTATTTTGTTGTTCTTATTGGTACCTGAACATTTTCTATCTCTATTTATATCCTTGCTTCTTCCTTTTGCTCTATTGTCCTCATTCTTTTATTCGTTTGGCTAACTCCTTGCTCCGCTCCTGCTCGATCTGGTTGGCTGCTTTGTTTTGTTTTGAATATGCCTGAAGATCATGACGCTCAAAAGCGTCAAGCGACGAAATCCACTGATTATATTAATCAAGCCAACGCACTTGAACGCAAAATGCGCCTTTTAAAGCGCAACATCATTGGAATCGGCGACATCCCATTGAACGACATCGCAGATGACGACATACGCCACTTCGAGGCAAGATATCTCGTCGCGAAGGAAGAGTGGGAGGAATTCTGCTGCACATGGGACAAACGCGACTCACTACATCTGCTTTTGGGAGAAAGCGATATTTTCCCTAATAAAGATTGGGATGCGGTATACAGCAAGCTACGGTCTGAAATTATCGCTGCTAAAGCCATTCTACTCTCCCTCAAGGACCGCGACTCTTTAAGGAAAGCTGAAAAAACCGAATTGCCAACAATGACCTCCCGCGGTCCCGAGCTCGATAAGATCCCAATTCCCACATTCTCAGGTGACCTCCTAAAATGGACCCACTTCAGAGACACGTTCCGCTCCATGATACACGATCGCAAATCTCTCAGCAAAATTGAGAAATTTCATTATCTGATAGCAGCTCTCAAAGGAGAATCCGCGTCATTAGTTTCCAATTTCACCATCGCGGATGAGTCCTACGATCAAGCTTGGGAGAAGGTAACAAAGACCTATGACAACCCTCGAGTATTAGCTCGTCTTCTAGTTCATCGCATCGTGGATTGTGAAGTTACCTCTGCCAAATCGGAACAGCAGAAATATGATAGGTTTCTTACAGGCGTTGCCGATAGTATCGAGGCCTTTAACGCTCTCAAACTCGAGAATCCTTGCGAATTCATATTGTCCACATTAGCCCTGCGCGCTCTTGACGCTGAAACGAGGAAACAATTCGAATTATCTCGAGAGTCCAGCAAGGACCTTCCGAAAACTGAGGACGTAATAACATTCATTCGCCAAAGGAAACTCGCCCTCAAGATGTCGCAGGATGTATCAGGAACAGGCTCAAGTAGTAGGTCCTCCTCGAACTCTAGCGTTAGCTGCCCCAACAGAAACTCCCCGCGGTATAAGGCGGTTTTATTTCACACCAGCAGCGATTCCTCGGATTCTCAAAGTTCTAAGTCCCGAGAAACCAGTCCTAAGCCCGTTCAATGCCTTTTCTGCCAAGGCGCCCACACCTGTCCGAAGTGCGAAAGATTTAAGAAACTTCCTGTAGAGCAACGGGCATCGATGATACGTTCTTGGAAGGTGTGTTTCAACTGTTTAAAAAAAGGGCACAGAGTTGGGAACTGCCGTTCCAAATTTCGCTGCATCTACTGCAGGAGCAAACACCACTCACTGATCCATCGAGATGATCGTGGAGTCACCAAGGAGGAAGAACCAGCTCATGACAAAAGACAATCTCCAGTTGCAGACACTCAAGACAAGTCCTTCATCGGTTTTGGCTCAGCCCAGAAATCATGCTCAAGGAGCGCCGTACTCCTCGGAACCGTGCGCACTCTGATTAGAGGTTCAAGAGGTGATTTCCACACCGCACACGCTCTCCTCGACTCAGGCAGTCAAAACACCTTTATGACTTCCTCTCTTGCAAAGAAGATAGGTGCTAAGATTTTCCCTTCCAAGGTTTCCATCACAAGCCTCGCAGGATCAACCCTACCAGCGCACCTAGTAAAAGGATCCACACACTGCGTTTTACGCCCACTCGTTGGAGACAAAGAGTTGAAGGTATCACCGTTGGTCATTGACCACATCACATCGAATTTGCCCAGTATCAGCCTGCCAACATCCCTTTCCAGCAAGCTAATGGACTTGCCATTGGCCGATCACCAATTTGGAGAATCTAAAACCATCGATATTCTCTTAGGAGGAGATGTCTTCCATCAAATAATCTCAGGCGCATCCAAGCCCTCTGACATCGACGGTCTGTCATTGTTGCCCACCACATTCGGAATCGTTGTCACTGGCACATTGAATGATCACCCCTCTACTTCTCATCACTCATTCTTTATCGAAAGGCATCATTCAATTGAGGATGATATGAAGTTGTTTTGGGAGATTGAAGAGCCCAAACCTGTTGACCGAACCGACCCCGAAGATGCCTATTGCGAGGAATTCTACTCGAAGACACTTTCTCGAGATGACGAGGGACGATTTATAGTGAGACTGCCCTTCAAGGAAGGCGTCCCGATCGGCGACAACAGAGATATTGCATACCGCCGTTTCTACGCTCTGGAAACTAGATTCCGAAAGGATCCCGCGTTTTTCATAAATATTCCGAATTCATGCAGGAATACAGGGACCTCGGACACATGTCTCCTGCAACAACTAAGTCCTCGTATCTCATCCCTCACCATGGCGTTTGGCAGGAGGGCCCCCACGGCGACATGAAGCTGAGGGTAGTTTTCGATGCGTCATGCCCTTCGTCATCAGGTTACAGTCTCAATGACGCACTCCTATCGGGACCCAAGCTTCAAGAAGATTTGTGCAACATTCTGATCCGTTTTCGCCTCTATGCCATTCCTCTATGTGCCGACATGGTTAAGATGTATCGCCAAGTTGTCGTTCACGAAGAAGACAGAAAATTCCAGCACATCCTGTGGCGCGATTCACCCAACAAGGCAATTCAGACAATGGAGCTCAATACCGTAACGTATGGGCTTAAGTCAAGCGCATATCAAGCACTTCGAACCGTAAGGCGACTTGTAGAAATCCATGGGTCAGAATTCCCCTTAGCCGCAAGTCGCGTTTTAGAGAACTGCTACGTTGACGACCTGTGCAGCGGAGCTGACACCCTAGAAGAAGCTCTTCTACTTCAAAACCAGTTATGCGGTTTATTCGCAAAAGGCGGATTTACCCTCAGCAAGTGGGCTTCGACCGAACCAATGCTTCTTCCTGCCAAAGAACTACATAGCGAATCTGTAGCCATCAGAATCGACGACTCCACCAAAATATTAGGTCTACTTTGGCGTTCATCAAATGATTCCTTTTCCTATTCGGTCAAACCCCCTCATCCTTGTCCGGTCACTAAACGGCACATGCTGTCGTCAATATCGCGTATCTTTGACCCACTTGGACTGCTTGCTCCTGTAGTCTTCATCGCCAAGTCATTGCTCCAAGAGGTCTGGAAAGCGAAGACCGACTGGGACGAAGAACTCCCACACGATCTCCAAGCTGCCTGGATGGAACTTACAACCGATTGGCCAGTCCTGTCTTCTATCTCGATTCCACGACACATCACTGAACCCCTAGCTGTTCGCCGCTTGGTTGGCTTCTGTGATGCATCATCAAAGGGGTACAGCGCTGCCTTGTACTTGCACTCCATGAGCTCAGATGGCGAAGTCAAGGTCTCGCTTGTCAAAGGCAAAACCAAAGTGGCTCCTTTAAAGTTTACCTCTATCCCTCGTCTTGAACTCTGCGGAGCTGTTCTTTTGTCTCGTCTTGTATCCTCAGTCCCGCAGTCTATTGCCACCAGTGTGACGTGTTTCTCCGACTCTCAAGTAGTCCTCGGTTGGCTCCAAACTCCGGTTCACGAGCTCAAGGTTTTCGAAGCCAACAGAGTCTCGCAGATCACGAACGTGGTTCCTGCTCATCGTTGGCATCACGTTTCCTCACAAGACAACCCTGCGGATCTGGCATTACGTGGCTGCTCTCCTCGCACCCTCAAGGAGTCAAATTTGTGGTGGAATGGCCCTCCTTGGCTTCGAGCACACTCAGACTGGTTGGAGTCAAATGAAGAGCAGAAAACTGTCAACTTGCTTTCTGCCGCTCGCACGGACGAGAATCATGATGATGACTGGCTCTCACGATTCTCCTCATACGACACGTTGATAAGGACCACAGCCAGAATACTCCGACTCACTTCGAGAAAATCCAAACCTCGTTCAGACGTCATATCCGCTGAAGAATACAGAGAAGCAGAGTTAAGATGTGCACGAGTCGTACAACGCTCCCGACTCCCACATCAGTTCTTCAGAAACAGCCCGATAGTCCCGAAAGACTATGCTCAACTCTGTCCTTTCTTTGACGAACAGGGGATCCTCAGGGTGGGCGGAAGGTTGAAAAACTCACCCCTGGAGTTTTCAAGTAAGCACCCGATCCTTCTGCCTAAGACATCGCACTTCACACGTCTCCTTGTTGATCACATTCACCGGACACACTACCATGCTGGAACCTCCTTGACGTTAGCGCTTTTGAGAGGAAAATTCTGGATCCCAAAAGCAATGAAGCTGATTAGAGGCCGCATCCTCAACTGCGTCCATTGCCGGTTGTTGAGGGCAAAACCCTTAGCGCCTCTGATGGCCTCCCTTCCCAAAGAGAGGTTCTCTCAGTTCAGATCCTTTATCGAGGTCGGTGTAGACTACGCTGGTCCGTTTCTCATCAAAGAGTCCCAAAGGAGGAAAGCATCGTTAGGCAAGGCGTATCTATGCCTCTTTGTGTGTTTTGCTTCTAAAGCTCTCCACCTAGAACTTGTGTCCTCTCTCTCTACCTCAGCTTTTCTTGATGCGCTAGAGCGCTTTATCTCGAGAAGAGGCGTCCCAAATACGATCTGGTCGGATCACGGGACAAACTTCATAGGGGCGTCAAGATTTTTGAAGGACATTTATGCGTTCCAGCAGAGCATCGCGCCTGAAGTCACCAAAACCATTTCTCCCCGCGGCATCAATTGGAAATTTATCCCGCCACGTGCACCCCACTTCGGTGGCCTCTGGGAGGCCGGTGTAAAGAGTGTTAAGGGTCTCCTTGCGAGCTCAATTGGAAAACAGCAGCTTACATTCGAGGAATTGACGACCGCCCTCGCTAAAGTAGAATTTTTGCTCAACTCCCGTCCATTATGCGCTCTAACTGAGGACGCGCAGAATTTCGAGTTCCTAACCCCCGGACATTTTTTGATCGGCGCTCCTCTTGGTTCCCTACCAGACTGTTCAACAGAGGATAAGCCGACTCACGTTCATCCTCCCCGATGGAAGGCGATAAAAGCTCAAATTACCTCCATATGGACAAGATGGCGAAAGGAATATCTCCATCATCTTCATTCTCGAACCAAGTGGAGAAAGAATCAACCCAGTATTAAAGCAGGAGACCTAGTGATCCTTGTGGAAAGACGACCACTTCTAGGACAATGGCCCGTAGGAAGAGTCACATTCACCTACCCTGGTCGCGACGGAATCATCCGCGTTGTGGATGTCCTAACCCCCACCGGCAAGACTTTAACTAGGGCAGTTACGTCCCTTGTTCCTTTATTTCACGCTGAAACGGAAGATCGTTCAGCTAGTTGAATGTCCAAGTTTGGCTCTTTTGTTTTCGTTATTTTTCTTCATTATGGAATTTGTTTACTTTGTCCTTATTTTAGACATTTTTTTTTTGGAAGTAGTTTCAATTTGTATTTGGTACACCTATTTAATGCCACATATTAGAAGTTTTTATTCTCATTATTGTATTTTGTTTACATACTTTTCTCACCTCTGTGAAACTGTATTTGTAGGTTGAACTATTTATCAACAAACTTGCATGTACCATTGTATTATTTTGTATTTTTCTTTTGTATTGTAAATTAGCATAAACTAATTTAGGTGGGCGGTTTGTTCGCTTCACTCCGCTCAACGAAACATACCCCGTGAGGTGCTGCCACCTAGCGGTGTGCCCGGGAACTACTTGCCCGCGGCAGTACGAACTGCACGAAAAGACAAGTTCGGAAGATATAGTCGCCTGGACCAAGCAGACAAAGTGTGGAGCATCATTTTTTCTCTCCCCAAGTTTCATACACCAATTATGGAGGAGTAAACATCTAAGCCACCCAGGACGAGCGAAGGGAGCAGGAATGGTGTTGGCCAGCCCACCAGGATTGGAGAAAGAAGAAAATGCAGCACATTACAGGGCTTATACATCATGCTTAAACACATAATCGTCAAGACACCAGGTACCTTTCTTAATTTATCATTTATGAAGATCCAGCAAAACCATTCAACAGTTCAACCATCAGCAGCAACTCATCATTTATCATAATCCAAAATTTAACTAACCCAATAACAATAAATATGTTCCTGCTTTTGGCCTTACACCCCCATCTAATTAATTATATTTGCCAAAATAAATCCTGATTTTAAATTCAACCTATGTACAAATCTCTGCAGTCCTTCACCGCCAGTGGTCTACTCTAAACCATATAAAAAATGGTAGAGTGACCACAATCGTAAACAATACTAATGCAGCAACTCAGAACTTACGAATGTCCAGAACAACTCTATAACATAATACACTCTTTCCTATACGGACGTACTATGACGGTTAGGGTAGGGGCAAGCCTCTCCAGCACACACCCAATCCCCTGCGGTGTACCACAGGGGTCAGTACTCGCACCAACACTCTTTTCCATTTACACATCAGAAATCGTCGGTGAACAGTACCCAAACACAAAAATAGCCGCATACGCCGACGATATCGCGATATACAGCACATCCATGTCACATTCAAAGGCATTAAAACAAGCTGAAGAGGTTTGCGCAGACGTAGTAGACGAACTGCGACGAATACACATCACAGTAAACCCGACCAAGACAGACGCACTACTCTTCGCCTTTCATGGCAATTCAACACGAGCACGCCCCAAGTATTTCACGGTTAGAAACAAAAGAAACAAGTTAAAAAGACATATTAATTACTTGGGGATACACTTAGGAACACACCTCAGTTTCCACACACACTTTACCAAGAAGCTAAAGCTTGTCAGGACGAAAGCCCGCTCTCTCGGATATTTACTCAATTCACCAAACCTCTCACTCAGACTGAAGCTACTCATTTACAAAGGAGTCCTACGACCGGCACTACTATACGGCACACCACTCTTTCGGTTCCTGAACCCCACCATACTCAGAACACTACAATCTTTTCAGAACCGAATACTCAAAACAGTCACACGGAGCACCTCACACAATAAACTCAAAGCCCCCGACTTACACAAACTCTTAGAACTCCCTACAGTTTCAGAATTCATAAAACGACGTCACATCAAATTCTTTGACGGACTTAAGTACCATGACAATCCACTCTTTAACGACATCACACCACCTGGACGACCAGGACGCTGGCAAGGACCAACAGAGTTCACACGACGCCTAGTAGACGTACTAGAACACAACACATTTCCAACAAACACAAATTACACTGACACTTGACACGTAAGACAGTATAACTGACCTTCTTCCCCTTTCTTCTTTCTTCTACTCTCCGACTATCTTTCGTTTTACCTCCTCCTCTATCGCTGTGCCCCACACAGCACATTACACATACCTCCCTTTGGGAATCCTACACCTTTTTCTCCTTTACTTACCGCCTTCAAGTGCATTAATGCAGAATAAGGACACCTCCTCCCTCATCCTCCCTCTACCTGTGGCCCTTACGCCCGCCTGTGTCGTTCGAGGTCCTTAGTTTTTCTTTGCGTTCCTGCACGTTTTTCTTTCACTTTCGTTTTCATCATGCCCTTCCTTGCATGCTTTTTATTTCTCTTTTATCTAAAGTGGGGTTTAGGAAAAAAAAAAAAAAAAAAAAAAAAATGTCATTCCCTTGGCTACCACCGAGGAAGAAACAAGTACCTGGCTGAAGAAGATGGAGATGAATCCATCGAAATATTCCGGGAAGAAGTGAGGAGGAGTACCACCGCTGGAGAAAAATGCCGTTCCATCTATATATATATATATATATATATATATATATATATATATATATATATTTATATATATATATTTATATATATATATTTATATATATATATATATATATATATATATATATACACACACGACAAACCTACTCGTTCTTTGCTATTTATATTAAGGACAAGAAGTGGATTCTCTAATTTCTACACATTAACTATTTCTAAAAGCATCTTTCTCACAATAGTCTATTATAGTCCAAGTAGGAAATATATCAAATGACAGTTTCTTTCATCCTAAAAATATGGCACATAAAACACCTATGCATACTAATTATAATCAAACACACAACGCCTTTTATTACCACTGTGTTTCTTCCCCAACAATATTAACACCTATTTGTAATGATATAAACAACCGATTCAAATACAACCTTTTTGTTACTCTCTGAGCAGTAAAGACTGTATTCTTTAATTTAAACACAAATATTTGACAATTTAAACTGTCTCGAGTTGGAATATAAATTGTGTTATGAACACATTTGATTGGCAACTAATAAATATATATATATATATATATATATATATATATATATATATATATATATAAACACATATACACAGGGTGGCCCAGATAAGTGGATCACAAGAGAAAAGTTGTAGTTCACGTCGATGGACGTGGCTTTAAAATGGTTCTTTCGGAATTAAGAAAACAACTGTTCTAAGGGCTCTAATGACCTGTGAAGACAACGGTTCTAAGGGCTCTAATGACCTGTGAAGACAACGGTTCTAAGGGCTCTAATGACCTGTGAAGACAACGGTTCTAAGGGCTCTAATGACCTGTGAAGACAACGGTTCTAAGGGCTCTAATGACCTGTGAAGACAACGGTTCCCTCTTTACCCAAATGCTGCATTAAACTTTTTAAAAGTATTAAAATAAAAAGAAATAGGGAGAACTGTTCAAAAGGATTTTCAATGCGCCAAGTTTTCCGTAAAAATTCATTTTTATTTGCATACCTATATTTCTTATCTGAATCCCCCACCCAAAAAAGCACTTCAATTTATTCTAGTAATATCTTTCTTGGGGAGGGACAATTTAGCTTAGGAGAGTGTGCTCAGCATTCGACAAAACTATTCCCTTTACCCTTTAGTTTTTAATAATAATAATAATAAAATAATAAATAAAAATTAGGGCCTTTGGCTGAAGAGGTGCAAAAAGTTTTGATCACAAGATATGAAGGAGTTGGTGTTTCTCATGGCCTGTTCACATGATTTGACCTACGGGGAAGTATAGAATTAATAAGAGGTGCTTGATAAGTTAATGGTTTAAGAGATAATGGCTGAATCAGAAGAAAAGAAAACGTGACAACATTATTACCATATTTACTCACAACTAATCTCAAATATTGAAAATGTGTTGTAAAACTGTAATTTTTTTATTTTTTTTTATTTATTTATTTTTTTTTTTTTTTGGTGCATCGACTGCTTAGGCCATGAGCACCACTCTCTTAAAATATATCAGCCTTTTGGCCGAGACCTATCCTACCTTGCTTACTAATTTACAATTACACATTTGTACAAGATGCACTCAATCTAGGGTATTCATTCACACAAAAAACTCTCGTACTAACTTACAATCTACGTCGGTTGTATCCTTTTAGCGCGGTTCCTCCCTCCCCCATAGGGAGGAACCCCGCTTATAAGGTTGATACAATGAAACGATCCGGAAGTGCCGACTAGAAAATTTTGCGTTTCAGAACCCCTAGAAACCGAAAATAACGGTGGTTCAAATTTGTATATATATATATATGTATATATTTATTTATATATATATATATATATATATATATTTGTCTGTTCGCTCTCTAAATAGAAGACGAATGGTCCGATTTTGATGAAATTTGGTACAAAAATCTGTCGTCCAATTTGAAAGGTCAAGTTCGTTAACCAGCAAAATCCGCCCACTGGAAGATGGCGTTTGGGGCGAAATTCGCGCAGAAAAAATCGTAACGCTTACGTTTTTGAGTTTATAAGCTTGTAAGTACTCGTTTTATAGGCTTCTTGGGCTAGGAAAACGAATGAAACCATTTTCAAGGCGATAGCTTTAACCGTTGTTGAGAAAATTGGAAAAATAGTTTTTGAATACCGTTTTTGGTTTGGGTACTTAGAATAACGGGATTCAGTTGAAACATTATCTGCATGTTCTACTTTCATTAAAACTAGTATGTTGAAAGTTATGTTACGTTTGGAGTTAAGGAAGGGTTAGAATAAAATATTTTATGATCAGACATGAAAAGTTTTGGAAACTTCGTATACTTTCATTAATATCTCGAACACGGTTGGGAAATCGTGGTAAGTGGATTGAAACTATTTGAAAGCTTACTAAATTCTCTACAAAAATGATTCTAAAACTATTTTTGATTAGGTTATGTCAATCGGAGAAATAAGTGCTTAAAACTTCAAATATGTCTGTTTTGTTCTTATGAACGGGTTTTTGTCGTTCTTTTTGTCTCTTTCCCTTGGTTTTTTATTGCTTTTTATTTTTGTAATTTCTTATGTTGTATTTGTAAGGAAAATGTATGTGTGTGTAAAACAGGATAGGTAAAATGAGACCAATTTTCTGTTGTCAGAAATAATAAAAAGTTTTGGGAACTTCGTATAATTTCTTAATATCTCGAAAACGGTTGAAAATCTTGGGAAGCGAAAGGTTACCATTCGAAAGCTTACTAAATGGTCTACAAGAAAGGTTCTAAAGAAAGTTTTGAATAAGCGATGTCAATCGGAGAAATAAGTGCTTAAAACTTTTAAGTAATTGATTTCGCTTATTCGAACTTTTCTTTTTGTCTGTTTTATTCCTTGTTATTTTTAAATTGCTTATAGTCAGATAATGTATTTGACAATAAAACAGATTAAGTAAAATAAGAAGATCAATTTATTGTTAGAAATGTAGCGTTTAAAGAGAGAGATCCCAAGGCTTTCCAAATGCCTCTGAGCGGAGGCCTTTCTGCCCGACTTATGGGAGAGCTGACCCATACAGGTATGATTGTAAATCAACAAAGACCTTTCAAGACTGGTTTGTTTGAGATTTCATTTGGATAGCTGTTTCGCTATTGATCTAAACAAAGTAATAACTTTTTCTATTCTATGCCTTCATAAACACTAGAGATAAGAACGGAACCGCGCTAAGATGACGCAGTTCCTGCGAATCGGACTTTTTTTTAAAATATATGGGATCAACCTCTAAAGCTAAACCTAAACCTAAAAGGAGTTTATTTACATATTTACATTTATAAATATTATTATACTCGACACATGCATGCAATAAATTATGTACTGAATAAAAAATTACACTAAACTAATACATTCTTCCAATTATTAATTGAACTATTTTCTCATATATGGGAGTAAACCTCAATATCTTTTAAAAACTCGATTAGTCTTTTCACAGATGGCTCAGTCCTACTCAACAGAACACTGAGTGTGTTTGGTAATTGGTGCCGCCGCCTAGCCTCCTGGAGCTCCAGGCATTCCTCCAGGATGTGCTTTACATCAAGGAGGGCACCACACCGCTCACAATTGGGCCGGCGTCGACCAACGAGATGGTAACCGTGAGTTAGACGTGTGTGTCCTATTCTTAAACGGGTTACCACCACGTCGTCACGTCTTTTCATATTGCTGATTGGGCAATTGATCGTTACTGAACTCTCGACTTTTTTTATAAATAGATCCTTATTGTTGAACTCCTCTTGCCATTTGTTCTTAACTAGGAGTTTCATATGCCACTTTGCGTCCTTGATGTGAATTGGCGAGGCAGGCTCAACTGCCTCAGCAGCTGCCTGTCTCGCCAATTCATCTGCTTTTTCATTGCCTTTAATGCCTTTATGGCCTGGTACCCAACGAAACGATAGAGTCGTTCCCCTGGAGTACAAGGTACCTATTTCGTTGAATACTTCCTGGAGATGTGGATCTTTAGTGAACTTGTTCTGTAAGGCAAGTAGAGAGCTTTGTGAGTCCGTGCACACTAATATTTGATTGTCGAGAGTTCCAAAGTTCTCAAGAGCAATTTGTATGGCTTTTAATTCGGCACTGAAAATGCTGGTTCGTGGGTTCAAAGGGACAGCGAGATTTTTCTCGCTATAAATGAAGATACCACATCCAGTTCCTGTGCTGGTTTTAGAGCCATCTGTGAATATGACTAGGTTTTCTGGGAATTTGCCAGTTCTTTCATTGAACACTGCCTGGTATATTGAGGGCGCAGTTTCTTCTTTACAAAACCGAGTTAGTGAGAGGTCGGTGGGCAGATCTGGGAGGACCCATGGAGCTACAGCTGGGGGCCGAATCTCCATTAGATTATCCCAGGTGCCGGCATACGATTGGATTAATTCATTTGCCCTCACAACTAACGGTCTAGTTATTGTACGTCTCTGCCGATAGACGTCTAATTCTGCGTTATCTGATGCAATTTTATTAAGAAAATGCCGTTTATTTGCCCTTAAGCAGTTTACATAAGAGAGTGTCATGTAGGCTCGTCTATGTTCTGGGGGGAGGTGACCAGCTTCTAAGTGGATGGAATCGAGCGGGCTGGTGCGGAATGCACCAATCGCAACTCGTAGCCCCGCGTTGTAGAGGCTGTCTAGTTGGCGGAGCCACGACTTGCGGGAAGACCCGTAGATGGCACATCCGTAATCAACCCTGGACCTTATCAGTGCGTCAAATATTTTTAGAAGAATAGGTTTTTCGGCACCCCATTTGAGTCTAGATAGTACTTTTAGGACTTTGAGGGATGCCTCACACCTCTGTATGATATAGTTGATATGATATCTCCACCTCAATTGCGCGTCCAATATATATCCTAGGAATTTATGTCTATCCCTGAATGAGACCTCAGTACCATCCAACTGAAGCGTTGGGTGGTTATGAGGTCGCCGAAGTCGACAGAAGTGAACGGCAACAGTCTTTTCCTGAGAAAATATGAAACCTCTTTTTTTAGCTTCAGCATTGACTGTGTCCATCGCCTCCTGCAGTCCCCTGGCATCTTCATCTTCAGGGGAATGGGCCATGAATAGGGCTAAGTCATCCGCAAAGAGCGATCTCTCAATTCCCAACTGCACATTGTCAGCTATGCCGTTTATTGCGACAAGAAACAGGGTTACGCTGAGGACGGATCCTTGAGGTAATCCGTTATCCTGTACACGTAGCGATGACAGAGCGTCACATATCCTTACTCTGAATACTCTTTCCTCAAGGGAGCTCCTGAGGAATAGGGGTAGTCGTCCCTTGAAACCCCATCTGTGGAGTCTACGGAGGATATCATACCTCCATGCCCTGTCATACGCCTGTTTCATGTCGAAAAAAACGGCCGTGACATGTTGCTGAGAGCAAAATGCCTTCTGTATGGACTGTTCTATTAGCGCCAACTGATCTTGGGTGGAGTGATTCCGTCTAAATCCTGCTTGGTATTGGCTAAGAAAATTGTTCTTCTCGAGCTCATGAACCAGTCGGTAATTCACCATAGCCTCCAGAAGCTTTCCCAGACAACACAAGAGCGAAATGGGTCTGTAGCTTCTTGGAGACTGAGGGTCCTTACCCGGCTTCATGATTGGGACAATTATGGCTTCTTTCCAAGCGGAAGGGAATTTTCCCTGGGTCCAGAGTTGGTTATAGAAGTCCAGGATAATTCTTTTTCCTTCATATGGTAGATTTATTAAAACCTCAAACGGCACCCCATCGCTACCAGGCGATGATTTCCTAGGTGCCCCTCGAAGTGCCCTATTTAGTTCTTCCATGCCGAAATTTGCATTGTACTCATTCGTTGTGTCCTCGGGGTGTCCAAAATCCAGATGAATATTCTCTTCATTTGCTCTTGTAACACGAAAATGGTCCTCATAGTCTATAAGACTGTATACGGAGCAGAAATAATCAGCGAATGTATTTGCGACTTCTAACGGGTGATCAATGCACACTCCGGCGTTTTGAAGTATAGGGATTTGCGGTTTTACGTTTCTCCCCCCAATCGCTCTCACTTCCTCCAAATTTCAGAAGGAGAGGTATCGCTCGTCATGGTGCTCACATAGGTGGTCCATGATTCTCTTTTCTTTGTAAGTTTTATTCTTCTTTCAACTGCCCTGGCCTTCTTGAATGCGATTAGATTATTTTCATTCGGATACCTTTTAAAGCGATTATAGGCTCTTTTCTTCGATTTTTTGGCTACCCAACATTCCTCGTCCCACCAAGGAACAGGAGTTCTCTTTGTGTGGGAGGAGGCATGAGGGATAGACCTTTCACATGCGTTATTAATAGCCTTCATTATGCTCTTCAGGGTTTCATCAGTAGATTCAGCTGGTTCAGGGGGAAAGAATGAGTCGCAGAATCTGTCCCAGTTAGCCCGTTTCAGTGCCCATTTAATTGGCTTTTTGCATTCTCTGTATCTACCTGCGTAACTAACCATTATAGGAAAGTGATCGGATCGGTGGAGATCTTCGAGAACCTCCCACTGGAGATATGGAGTTACAGCGTTGCTGGCAATCGTGAGATCAATAGCATCCAATGTTCCTGAGGATTCGCAGAAGTGAGTAGGTGACCCGTCATTGAGGACCAGTAGGTCCAGTTCTTCTATTACATCGTACAATGAGCGACCCTGAGGGGTGCTTCTTCTTGATCCCCAAGAAACATTGTGTGTATTGAAATCACCTAGGACTATGACCGGAGGAGGCAATTGTAAGATAATGTTCTTTACCTCCCTCACGTCATATGTCCTGCCATCTGGGAGGTATAATGAGCAGAGAGTGGCAGATTTAGGGGCCTCCAGGCGCACAGCAACCGCTTGCAAAGGCGTGATTAATAGGAAGAGCCCCGAGGTTCTCCATGGTGTAGATAGCCACGCCACCGTGGCTTCGACCCCTCGGCAAAACCCTGGGCTCTCTGTGCACACACCTGTAGCCCGGCAATTCTCTAGCATAACCTTCAGGAAATTTAGTTTCCTGGAGAGCTATAGAAAGGGGGTTGTAGGTTCGGACCAGGTAACGTAGCTCGTCGCTATGTTCCGAAAGCCCACGAATATTCCACTGTAATATTTTATTTGGCTGGGACATATTATATTAGATAATGAGTTCTCATTCTGATTTAGCAGGCATGTTCTTGGGCCCACGTTTCTTTCCCTTGGGCCATCCTTTCTTACCACCTGTGGCTAATGTAAAAGGGCCACCACTGCCCTCATCCGCCAATCCCTCAACAACATTTACGTTGAGGGCTGCCATAGGAGTAGGTAGCTCCGTTACGCTTTTATCAATTATTGTTGGGGATATTATATTCCCCTTTTCTTTAATTTCATTCACTAAGGTGAATGATGTTGAAGGTGGAGGGTGGGGGACTGGGGGTGAGGGAAATTTGGGAGAATCTGGGAGTTTTGGTAAGGGGGTAAGGGGTGAGGGGAGGTTTTTACTTTTATTCTTTTCTATGCTTTTGGGTTCAGTCACATTTTTTACGGCACTAGAGTATGCACCTCTAATGGCATAAGAAGTGCTCTTTACAAGCACTCTTGCTTCTTTAAATGTCAAATTCTTGATTTCGGTTCTCATTTTTTCATCACGAGATCGGGCATTGTGGGGACCCTCGCAGTTGGGACATTTCGGTGGAGATGGACAAGCAGACGAGCCATGTGTTGCGTGGCCGCAAACACAGATCTCATTCTCCGAACGGCATCTCGACGCGGAATGTCCAAACTTTTGACACCTAAAACATCTCATTGGTGCAGGTACGTAAGGGCGAACTCTTAGCTTGTAGAAAGCTGCATGCACGAAGGAAGGGATCTCAGGTCGGTCAAATGTCAGCATCATACTTCCTGTGAACTCCAAGGCTTCTTCACTGCCGCTCGCCGCCCTCTTTTTGCGAAAGAATCGGCGGACGGCAATGACGCCTTGTCCCCGTAACCCTTCTAATATTTCCTCATCCGATGAGTGTTCCAAATCGAAGCAGGTAACCACCCCTCTGGAGGTATTCAGTGTTTTATGCAGCTCTGCCTTAACACCGAATATACCCAGAGTCTCCGCTTTTATTATTTTTTCTGATTGAAGTTTGTTGGTAGCTTCAATCAGCAAGGCCCCATTTGCCATTTTACTCAATCCGGCGACAGTTCCAAATTCCTGTTTCACCAGTTTGCTTATAAGAAATGGGGACACTTTTGAGAATGAGTGTCCCTCTGTTCGGTTTATTATAATAAACTTCGAGAATTTGGTTTCATTAGTTGCTGGTGTTACTATAAGTTGTCTTTTTCTTGCTTTTCTTTGTCTCTTCTTCTCGGGACTCTTTGTAGGCGTTAAAAACGGCTCCAAAGTGAACCGAGAAGTAGAGGTACGAATTTCTGTAGCTTTGCTATCTAGCTCATTTTTCTGAAGTCCATTGATTGGTTCAAGTCCCTGTGTCAGCTCATCGCTATTTCCCTTGGCACTATTTGGAGTGGCTAGGGTTGGGTGTTTGATAGAGGAGGATTGGTCCAAGTCCATGCAGAGGTCGCCCAGAGGGTCCTGCATACCCTCTGGGTTGTCCGTAATGAGGAGTCCGGCTGTCTCATTTGTTGACGTAGGGAAGGTTGTTTAGGTGACTTAGACTCCTAATCCTCGCCACCGAGTCTGCTGGTGGGGCTGCCACCTTGGCCGGCAGACCGGCACTCATTCCCTCTCTAGTAGAGGAGGATCCACTCAGTAGGGAAGGTGGCCCTACTTCACAGTGGACCCCCGCCTCTGCTTTTCGCCGTTCATGTACTGTACAAGAACGTTACCAGGGGGTACCACGGGGAGGAAAAGCAGTAGGCGTTGACGGGAATCAGGTATACTAGGAGATGATAGGCAGTGGAATAGGGCACTATAGCTTAGCAGAACTCCCAAAAGAAGTCGGACGGCTCCCATATCCGCACATCCGCTCCAGCAACCCTTTAGCCCGCCCATTTACCCCCCCGTAAAACTGTAATAAAATAAAATAAAATCATTCTTAACTGTCCTCAGAATTTTTAAAATGTACTCTTGTAGAGAAATTGTGGACATGGTGTTGGTGCTTGCGAGGAAAATTATTGCGCTGCAGCTGAGCGTGGGTTGGGGTCTTAAATCATGAAAATGCACATCATTGGGCGGTTGATAACCCCCAGTTGGACCCAGAGTGTTGATAGGCAGAAAAGGTGGGACTCAGGGACTCATCGAAGAGCATGTTTTCGGACCCTATTTTATACCCGGGACGCTTACTGGTGATCAATATAGCCCACTTCTAGATATAGGATGAGATATTCTCCCAACACTAATTGAGGATTTTGTGCTGGACTTCAGGAAGACCATGTGGTTCCAGCATGATGGCTGCTGTATCCATTTTCCCTCGCAGCAATAATAGCAGTTGTGGATGTTTTCCACCAGTGGTGGATTCGACGATGTGGACCCTTGACTTGGCCACGTAGATCGCAAGCTTTAAACCTTTTGATTTATAATAACCTTTTCGATGCGACGTGGGCTAGCTGCCCTTTTTTTTTTTACTTAGGAGCTCGTTATTAATCATCATTTTCGTGTTTATCTTACGTGAACGACGACTTTTATTACTTTAAAAGATTTATTTACTACAATTTAGGTACGCAGCAAACCTAGAACAACCATTCAAAACAAAGTTTACTTACTTTTCTTCCCTATATTTCTCTTTCTATTTCATTCCGAAACCACTGCTTAGACGTGATTTCTAAATGCAGCAATGAATTTTTTTTTTATTTATTATTATAATAAGCTACTCCTTTATTATTTACATTTTCGCTAAAAAGAACATTTTTACCGTGCACACGTCTCACAGACGCATGTTACTTATAACGTTCAAAAGTTGTATGTTACCAGTTAAGGATTAAACCAGAAAATATCCCCCAATCCTGCTAGAGCACTCTGTACACACTCAAGGCTAAAGAGGGCTCGCAATCAAGAGATACAGCTGTGGCGGGAATACTCAGGCGACGCCTGTGAGGAACATCTTTCTCCGGCGGGTATTCTCGGGTGTAGCATCGAAAGGGTTAAGGGACTAGTTGAAAGACAAAATCTACGCTCGACAGCCTACTTCACCTAGACAATTCAGAAGTTACCTTGTTCAGCAGGTCCCTGAGTAATTGAGAGTTACTTCTGATACGGCGAAAAGAACAATAGCCTCTCTAGGATGATGTCTGGAGATATGTCTCTTTTTCGGAGGAGGGATATTTGAACAAATTCTGTAAAATAAGAGTTTAACTTTTGACTTATTTTTTTTTTCATTTAGGAAAATAGAAGTTCATTTACAAAAAATTAAAGTTTTAATATTAAATAGACACTTCTGCCTAAAGCTCCAATTTTATATTATTTTCTTTTTTAGTTTAGACGAAAAAAAGCGAGATATTACTTTATGTATATGTGTATATATATATATATATATATATAGTGTCAATTTCGCTGTTTACGGTATCTAGTAGGTAGGCTAGATAAGATTTGCAGATAAACCTCAATAAAGCAATAGCTACATTTCTTCGCAAAGAACTAACAAATTATTTAACTAGCGTAAGCAGTTTAAAGAGTACGGTACAAAGATTCTGACACTTTTTTAATCAGTTGATGAAACGCGTAATATTATCAGAAGCTTAGGGACAATATCGATACGAGAAAATTAATTTCTCCGAAGCGCTGAAAATATGAATAAGCGTTCGGAAATTTGTTAAATTCTTCGACGAATCCTCTCCGCTGAAAGTTCAGGGAGTTTAGAGTAATTAAAGAAAGTTCTTGAAGAAAGAAAGAGTTTAGGAAAAGCGTTACTTCATTTCCCTTAATGAGTTTGTTGAAGAAACATGATTAAAACGGAATTACTCGACGAGGAAAAGAAAACAGTAACTGGGAGGGGTGGGGGGGGGGGATTATTGTCAGTTCACGTCTCGCTTTAAATCAATTAGGGAATCTCTTTCTAAATCATCAATCCATAGTCCTTTCGGTGGATTGGGAGAAGATTTGTCTTAATCTGACTCTTTCTAGGGGAGGTAAACAACTTAATTCCAAGATGGGCTTACGGGAAGATGTGATCAAAAACAAACAAGCACCCTTTTTCTGGAGTCGAGGGACTTGATTCTAAGATTGCATCTACATTGCACCCGTATTTCTCCCGACACGATTGATCGGATGTCGCCGCAGCTTAAAAATGACCTCGTAATGAAGTGAAAATGAAAGATTAATTTACGAAATACCACCTAATAAGCATAGAAACCATCGATTACCTCATTGCAGGTATGAAGGAGGAGTACCTGCCTTTTTGCAAGACCAAAACTCTCAGGTCTAAGGTCCCCGAAGTGGAATGGGAGACCGGGCTCATCGTTAGATATGTTGCACAACATATAGACAGTGTCTAGAGGCGAGACCCAGTATTTTTCTAGCTTCCGAGCTCGAAAAACTTTATTGAGTTGAAATTGTAGTATATTTAATCAGTTTTTTTATAGAATGGTCATGTCGCTAGGACGGAGGGTTTATAACCCGAAAAATGGGACCTTCTAAACCCCCTCTCCTCGGCACAAAGGCTACAAGCGAGGACTTTTGATATGTTCACCTTCTATCCAGCCCAAACAAAGTTATGAAGTCAAACATTATGTTCCAATCATTTCCATCTATAACTCTTAGTTATCTGGACTATTGGTCGAAAAATTTCAGGGTGCATAAAACACTTCATGAAAAGTGCGTTACTAGCTCTCTTACTCTACTGACAACTCGCCTCGCTCTCCTTTATATGAAGAATGGGAATAAAGAAGCTCATTGTGTTTTTGGTTAATTATTGATATAATGATATAAATAAGTTATTAAGTGATGATGACCGAGTACTTACCGCAACCCACAACTACTACAGCAAATATGCTTTGTTCCTAATTCTGTTTAATGATTTTATACAGGACCGTATAAAATCAGAGCGGTGCCTATCCTCACTTCTGGAATGAAGCTATAGTTATTCCTATATTAAAGAAAGGGAAAGATAGCAATTTAGCTTCAAGTTTCAGGCCCATTAGCATGGCTTATTGTTGTGGAAAAATACTGGAGAAAATGATAAACAAAAGAATCATTTGGTTCTTAGAAAACAATAACCTTCTCTCCGTATTTCAATGTGGTTTCAGGCCCATGCACTCTACAATGCACCACATTGCTAGGCTGGAAAATGACGTTTTAGATGCCTTCCTAAATAAAAAATCCATACTAGCCGTATCATTATATTTAGAGAAAGCCTACGACAGAGTCTGGAGACGACTAATACTGGCTCAGCTACTAGAATGGGGTGTGCAAGGCCAAGTCATGCTTTACTTGAAGAGCTATCTTACCCGAAGATCATTCAGAGTGAGAATAGGTACGGCTCTTTCAGAAGAGTTTTTGCAGGAGAATGGAGTGCCTCAGGGAGGTGTGCTGAGTACGACTCTCTTTAATATCGCAATAAATTCCGTTACTGGATGTATTACTCAAGGAGTGTCATATTGCCTGTATGCCGATGACCTCCTTATCTACACCACATACACGGACATCAATAAAGGTAAACAACAGGTACAGAATACACTACAGGAGTTAGACAAGTGGTGCTCCGTAACTGGTTTTCAATTTTCTAGAGACAAGACTAAATATATAATAATCTCTAGAAAAAAAAAAACAGACCAAATAGCCCACTTAACATTACATCAGACAATAATTGAGAAAACTGACTTACTGACATTTTTAGGTATGACACTAGACAAAAAACTAACATGGTTACCCCACCTCAAAGGGCTTCTTACCAAATGCAAAAGGTCGTTGAATTTGTTAAGAATCATTAGTAACACCAAATGGGGTGCTGACAAATGTACCATGCTTACATTCTATCGATCTTACACCAGGTCTCTTCTGGATTATGGATGTATAGCATATTCATCTGCCAGTCCAACCACTTTAAGACTTCTCGACACAATACACAACACAGGACTCAGGCTTGTCACAGGAGCTTTCAGAACCAGTCCTGCAGATAGCCTTTGCACCTTGGCAGGAGAACCCCCGCTACAGTACAGGCGTGAAATGTTGTGCTCAGCATTTTATGTAAAATCAAAAGGGCTTGGAACGTCCTGTGTTAGAGGTTTTCTAGAAAATATGAATTTTAATAAATATACGCAACTTAATTTTAAACGAAAACCTTTTATAGTAAGGGCACTAGAAGATAGAAGTAATTCAATTTTAACGGAAACTCCTATTCTCAAAAACAAATTCACCGACACACCACCTTGGAGATTGAGGAACTTAAAGATTGACTTGACACTAACAAAATATAAAAAGACAGATCCGACTTCAACATTATTTTACGAAAATTCAATCAACTCAATAATAAGGCGAAATCCAAAAACTTTATACACTTATACTGACGGATCCAAGACAGACTCTGGAACAGGAGCAGCTGCCATTGTACAAGACAATACTTACCAAATCAAATTTCCGGAACAGACGACTATATATACTGCTGAACTCTACGGGATACTTTTAGCGCTGACCAACGTTCAAGAAACAGAAACTGACACGATCACTGTTTGCACCGATTCCTTAAGTGCCTTAATGTCCTTACAGAACATTTACAGCACTCATCCAATTATCATAAACATATTTACACAAATAAACACTCTACAAGGTAAAGACAAAAATATTACACTCCTTTGGCTACCTGGACACGAAGACATCCCTATGAGTACAACTGTTGACTTACAGGCGAAACTGGCTACAAGCCGATCCATACCCGATGTAAACACCTTGACAACTTTCGACCTGAACAAGACTTTACGTACTAACACATTGTGCGAATGGAAACAAAATTGGTTGAGAAGTACTTCCAAACTAAGGGAAATTAAGAATACGACCAAAGCCTGGTTAAAAGAACAATTCTCTCGACGAGACGAAGTTATTTTATCCAGGCTTCGGATAGGACACACCCTACTTACCCATTCGTACTTACTAGACAGAAAAGAAATACCCACCTGTCGAATATGCAACAGAACACTAACCGTCAAACATATACTAACTGACTGTAGACAGCGTAGCAAACTAACCATTCCTTACGACTTACATGACTTACTGACGGAAGGTAGCCCGTACACACAAACAGTACTAACACATTTAAAGCATGAAAACATCTATTCAAAAATATAACGTACGTTTTATGCAAATATTTTTATTTCCTTTTTATTTTTATTCTATATAATGATTTTGATTAATAATTTTTGTTAGTTTACATATTTTTAGGACAACGATCGTTCTATTTTAATTTTTTTTTTTGTTTTTTTTTTTTGGTTTTAAGGACAACTGACCATTCGTAGATTTGACCAAAACTAACTGCCTTTGATTCTGTCGTTTTAATGAGCTCGTCGCCTCCGTTGCGATACTCACAATAAATAAATAAATAAATATACAGGACCGTATTTATGGAATTACCGAAGTCCTCAACACAAGAGGATTGGAAGTTTTGAATGGAATTCGTGATGTGAATGACAAGACGAGCGGTTTAAAAGGTAATATAAAGAGGAACAGGCGGTAAGAGCGTTATTCAACGTATGCGCTCGTGCGTGCGTTTCTCCACGTTCTCATTCTATTGTGCTTTTCGGGTATGAGGATTGGCATTCACAACATAAGTCTGAGCATTAAAGGAACATTTCAACAACTCAGGACAATAACAGCCCTAAAACAGTATGCAGAACTTCCCTTTACAGACCTCGAGGGGGTGGTGGGAGTTATGGCGAGCGACTTCCAAACAGGTACGATTATATTATTCCCTGTTCCTCATTGCTCTTAGTTGTAAAATTCACGAATTAAAATATTTTAAATCTCATTTTTATTGCAGTTTGCCACCTGTTTCTTCGTTTATTAATTTGAATAGAAAAGTTATTTGATTAAGTGTCTTGTGGCAATTTGAGGCTGCCAGAATTCCCACCGCGTCAAGAGAGAGAGATGGCAAGGGAGTGAGAGAGAGAGAGAGAGAGAGAGAGAGAGAGAGAGAGAAAGAGAGAGAGAGAGAGAGAGAGAGAGAGAGAGAGAGAGAGAGAGAGAGAGAGAGAAGAGTGTTTCTCTTTTCTATTATTTATTCTTTGTTGGCCATTGCCTATAACAAAGTGATTCAGTGATTTTACATTTATTAAAATATTAAAAACGTTTTTTTTAGTGCTGTTAATTTTTTTAAAATAATTTAATTACAAAAAAAAATATTTTAAAACTGCTCAAATGTTTTGGAACGAAGGACAACAACAAACTTAAGAATAGCCCAGAAATGGGAAAAGGGACGTGAAAATACAAGGCGTGGTCCGGGACGGTTCGTGATAACTAGTCTTACAAGGAGATTTATTAATCGTTCGCATTGGCCGTTGAGAGTCGCGTTGCAGCCATTGCCCGATACGCAGCATTTTGTAGCCCTCGTGTTCAAATCATTATTTCGAGTGGTTATATCCCGGTTATACTTGTGAAAAGTCGTGATGTTAGAGACTTAACACTCGAGTACCAGTGTGTGAAGTTTCAAGGATAAATATCCAGCCGAAAGCCTGAAAATAGTAAGTAAAGAAAACTTACTTTTCACATTATTAGTCCCTTGCCTTAGCTAGGCTAGTGGTAGGGGGCTGCGTGAATTGGCCAGTCATCCCCTCCTTGCTGCCCCTTCAGCTGGCCAAGTACTCAGGCCTTCAACAAGCTTCCCAGCATCTACTGCCAGCTCTCTCTCTCTCTGGTCTAGTAGATGAGTGAAGGACTCCCGATCCAGAGGTCTGCGGTTCGAATCTCCACCCCGAGACTTATTTTATTTATTTATTTTTTATTTTTATTTATATTTTATTTTTTTCTCGGCCTTCTAATTAATCACAGCAATTATGGGAGGAAAAAGAAAATCAAACAATTAAGGCATCACTCTCAGGAGAATTCACCCATAAACTCACATCAAAAGAAAAAAAAACTTTATTAAGCGATCTATGTCACAGACATCGCTCGCGTCATCAACATCTTCTCGAGCAACTTTTGTAGATTCCCCATCCCTCTCAAAAGAAGCTCCATTTCTGAAGCCAAGAAATCCTTCCAAAAAATTAAATATGGACACAAACGCTGAAGTGGAAACCTACCTAGGCTTCCACCTCGACAAGAGACTTACTTGGAACACACACACAAAAACAAAACGACAAGAACTAAACAGACGCTACGGCCTTATTAGACGACTAATAGGTCCCAAATCAAAACTCAGTACTGAAAACAAACTAACAACCTACAAAACTATTATTAACTATGGTTCATTGAACTATGGGGTACAGCAAAACCTTCTAACATAAACCGAATCCAAACCTTCCAGTCCAAAGTCCTTCGCCGGATCCTTAATGCTCCCTTCTACGTCAACAATAATATCATCCACCGAGACCTCGAAATTCCCTTTGTCGCTGAATTAGCTAAAACCCGATTCTCCACTATTCATTCTAAGCTATCCTTTCCCAATCCCCTTGCCCAATCCCTTTCCACAGATGCGATCCCTTCCAATCCTCCGAGACGCTTGAAAAGAAAGTGGCCTAGAGACCAGCTGTAATACTTAAATAAAATATTTATAATTCCTCAGGGAGTGTCAGCAATGGCTGCCTTCTCCCCTCTATTCTTCCTTGTGCTAGTTTATGAGATATATATTTACTTATTGTATTATATGTAAACATATGTATACAGATTGTAAATATTCAATAAAAAAAAAAAAAAAAAAATTGGCCGTAGATCCCCCCTCCCAAAAGTTTCGATGTAATCATAAAAAGCGTAAAAATAAATTAAATAAGATCACTTAGTTCAGAAAGAATATGTTTGTTGATACACTTAATTCTTGGCTAACTATTCTTATAAGTTCTAGATTGTTCTAGGACCAAGAGTGTTCTTCTAGGAAGACGCTTCTTAAAATTTCACCACCAGGAAGACCTGATTACCTTTGTAAATTATATTGCTGTTTTTTTCTCGTGTTTATGCATTTTCCTAGTTTATATATTTTTATAGCCCCCATTCCTTTAATATTTATTCAACTTTTTAATATTTATTTGTTTATTTAAACGCTTTAATTTTATTCCCATCCCCCTCTGAACATTGTATCATCATTGCCCCATTCCAATGAATGTACATATTTACTTATATTTCATTTTATTATTTAAGGCTTCACATATAATATTTGTGTTAGTTGCTTTTTTTGTTTTGTTCTTTTATACTTTTGTTTTTCTTTATTCATATTTATATTTTTAGGTTAAATTTCTTTATTGTTTATTTTGTACTTATTTTTATTCTTATGGGACGAAGTCCCAGAATAAAGTTTTTTTTTTCATTTTCATTCATTCATTCATTGTTAGTATTACATACCCCCCACCCCCAAATACTCCCAGCCCCCCCTCCCAAACTTATTTTCTATAAGTGAAAAGCCTGTGATCGTTCGAAAAGTTTTCCTAAGTTTTTTAATGATTTTCAAGACATTTATGAAGAAGGTCCATAGCTTCAGAAATAAAGGAAGATTTCGTAGAAGGTAGAAAAATAATGTCTCTCCACTGTTTTACAAAGTATTTATCCGAACAATAAAGATTTATTACTAAACGAACAAATAAACTTCCCAACATCAGACCTTAGGAAAATTTTCATATCCCAACAAAAGACGCCATCCCTCGGACCCACCACCTGACAAACCCGTCATCCCTTACTCTGACACCTTCAGACTGACTACCCCCTTCACACACATGACATCAAATAACCCGACATAATCCTTCCCCATACACTGTCTCCAACAGAAAGTTCAGTGGTCTCTGGTTCAACAACCTTGGTTCTTGTGATCTCCAATATCCAACATCAATATATATACTCTGCTCACCCGGAATAGTCTCATTACCTCACACCTGTTCGGAGAGGCTGTTAGCAGTACTACCGGTGGAGTAATAGGTAACATTATTTGTCATAGCTTTAGTAATAAGAATACTTATAAATATTTCTGTAATTAATATATGCGTGTTTTTGTGAAAATTGTAGATGCACTAACGATGAGAACCATGTTCTCGAAAAGCTTTTGCTAATAAATACTTTGAAAAACAGTGGAGAGGCATTATTTTTCTACCTTCTACGAAATCGAGAACTCCACAAATAACGCTGCATACATCACAGATATAAAGGAAGATGTTATTCATAGTTCATAATTATTAGATTAAACTTTAGTTAATTTAGGGTTTTGGTAGTTTTAGTTTCATTTATTTGTTTATTAAGAGTTTCGCAACTTTTGGCGATTTGCTTTGGCGAAAAAAAAAAGAAAAAAAAAAAAAAAAAAAAAAAAAAAAAAAAAAAAAAAAAAAAAAAAAAGGGGGGGGGGGTAGAAGAGGTAAGTAAGGTTATATTGGAGATAGGGCTTTTTTTTAGTAGGTTAATTTTTAAATGTAGGCTAATTAACATAATTCGCTTCCCGTTCGGGCTGGTCTCCCTGGGAAGCGTAGACTCCTCAAAGGAGGAAGGCTTTTACAAGCAAAAATTGTCAATCAGTTATTTAAAAAAAAAATAATAATAATAACTTAGTCTCGTCTTGTTAGGCTTTCTCTTGACCAGTTTCGTATTGTATTTTTGATTTCCCGCAGTTTGCTTCGAGAATTAGTCCATTCTGTCTGCCAGTCGTTTACTGTCTTATTTTCAGCTAGTTTGCATAGGTCAGTTTAGATTAGTCTCAGTTTAGTGTATAGTCGACACCTTCCATTCACAGCCGTTTGTTTCTATGCTCCTGTATGGCTTGAAACCTACAAAACAGACATACTATGGGAAATGGAGTGTATATAATTTTTAATTTTTAGCTTCATGTACATGGAGACTGCATGTACATGTTTGTTCTTCTGCTGTAATTTTTGGAGTTAACAACTCCATCATAACCGTCCATCAAGTTAACAACTCCATCAAGTTAACAACTCCATCATAACCGACCAGACAAACATCAGCAATATCCTAGGGAATCATTTCGCCTCAATATCTAGCAATCATAATTATACAGCAGAATTCCTGCAACACAAATTACAGAATGACAATACATTGATACCAATAAACCACAATTACGATCACCCCTTAAATGACCCAATAACCGTAGACGAACTCAGACTTGCATTATCTACTGTACACTCAAGTTCTCCTGGACCTGACAGAATTACTTATGAAATGATTAAACATTTACCCAGCATTTCATTCCAAACCCTTCTAGACATTTACAACGAAATCTTCCAGAGTGGTAACTATCCTCTTTTCTGGAATGAGAGTATAGTGGTACCTATCTTAAAACCAGGTAAAGACGGTGACTTACCCACTAGCTACCGTCCGATTTCATTGACAAACTCTGGTTGCAAACTACTTGAAAAGATAGTAAATAAAAGACTGTTATGGTTTTTAGAAGCAAATAAATTACTGTCACCCTACCAGTGTGGTTTTAGAAATCAACATTCCACAATGCACCATATCGCCAAAGTAGAAAGCGACATATTAAACGCTTTCTTAAACAAAGAATCTTTGCTAGCCGTCTCCCTAGATCTAGAGAAAGCCTACGACACCGTATGGAGAAGGCTTATCATATCACAGCTGAAAGATTGGGGTGTCCAGGGCAAAATACTGCAGTACCTCAGTAACTATTTATCTCAAAGAAAATTCAGAGTGAGGGTAGGTACCACTCTTTCGGATGTCTTTGTTCAAGAAAATGGAGTGCCCCAAGGAGGTGTTCTGAGCACAACCTTATTCAATATTGCTATGAATTCTGTCCATCAGTGTATCACCCCAGGAGTAAAATTTTGCATGTATGCTGACGATCTACTTATATACAGCTCATCCAAACGAATTCACACCGCTGAACAACACATACAAAGTACACTTACAGAATTAGAAAAGTGGAGTGGTAAAACGGGTTTCAGGTTTTCCAGAGACAAAACAAAATATATTGTTTTTACAAGGAAAAGAAATCTTCCAGCCCCCCACCTTACAGTACATCAAACACACATTCAACATACAGAAACACTCAAATTCCTCGGACTAACACTGGACAAAAAATTAACGTGGTTGCCCCATTTGAAAGAGCTCCTTAAAAAATCCAAAAAATCTTTGAATTTTTTGAGAGTTCTCAGTAGCACAAAATGGGGAGCTGACAAATTTACGATGCTTACTCTGTACCGGTCTTTTACCAGATCGCTTCTCGATTACGGATGTATAGCTTATTCTTCTGCCAGCCCAACCACCTTGAAACTACTTGACACAATACAGAACACAGCACTAAGAATTGTCAGCGGTGCATTTAGATCTAGCCCAGCAGAAAGCTTATGTGCCGAAACTGGTGAACCTCCACTACAGTACAGACGTCGAATGATATGTAATAAATTCGTATTGAAATGTAAAGCTATTGGAACGCCATGCGTCACTGAGTTTTTATATAACCAATACTCCGAAAAATACACCGAAAGAAACGTTAAGCAAAAGCCACTCTCATTACGAACTGAAGACAATCACAGCGACCTAACTCTCTTCCAAACACCTGTTCACACAAATAACATTACTGAGATACCTCCATGGCGACTGAAAAACCTTAAACTAGACTTAACACTGACAAAATACAAAAAATCAGACCCAACTTCTTCGACACACTACAAAAACGTATTCAACTCCCTGTTCAGGCAAAATAACAACACTCAGTACATATTTACGGACGGATCAAAAACTAACTACGGGACTGGCGCTGCCGCCATCACAAGAAACGAATCCTATCACATAAGATTACCCGATCACACTACAGTTTACACAGCAGAACTACACGCAATCCTTTTAGCACTCAAAAACATTGAAGATACAGACACGAACGACATAACAATATGCACTGACTCATTAAGCTCCTTACACTCAATGACAAACATTTACAGCACACACCCTATTGTCATAGAGATTTTTACACAATTATTCCAACTACAAACAAAGAACAGACATATCACTATGTTTTGGTTACCTGGACATGAAGGGATTTCACAGAGCACTACAGTAGACTTACTAGCGAAAACTGCAACTCAAAGACCTACACCTGACCTGAACAAAATGACAGCAACTGACCTATGCAAACTAGCTGAAAATAAGACAGTAAACGACTGGCAGACAGAATGGACTAACTCTCAAAGCAAACTGCGGGAAATAAAAAATACAATAATACCCTGGTCAAGAGAAAACCTAACAAGACGAGACCAAGTTATTATTACAAGACTTCGCTTAGGACACAGTTTACTAACGCACTCCTATCTAATGGAACGACAAGACAGACCTGTATGCGCATGTTGTAACGAGACATTAACAGTTAAACACATACTTACTGACTGCAGATTACGAGACTACCTAACAATTCCTCATGACTTACACGACTTACTTGCCGAAAATAGTCCACATATTAACACCATACTAACTCACTTAAAGACAATTAACCTATATTCAAAAATCTAGCCTTATCTCCAATTTACCTCCTAAAGTTAATTTAAAATAATGAACGAAATAGCCTTTATAAAATCATTTACATTTTTAAGAAATTAAGTTAATTAACCTACATTTAAATATAAAGCCCTATCTCCAATATAATCTTACCTCTTCTACCCTCCCCCCCACTTTTTTTTTTTTTTTTTTTTTTTTTTTTTTTTTTTTTTTTCCCCCTCTTCACACTCTATTTAATATCTATCATATTACCGTATTGTTATTGTGAAATATATTATATAAAACATGTTATTGTTATTATTAATTAGCTCACTAATGTATTAGCTATCCTCATAAAATGTACTGACTTGTTATATATACAATGTGCAAAAAGTATTTTGTAATATCTTGATGTATGTTAAAGAGCAAGTCGCCAAAAGTTGCGAAACTCTTAATAAATAAATATCAAATATCTTCTGCTGTAACCTTCTCCAGAGCTGTTCCAGCTAGATGGTGCTATAACATTATCCAAATAGAATTTCTATGCTAATGAAGCTTTTCCAGGTTGGTGTTTCTACCAGCAACTTGTAGCTACCGCTGACTACCTCATCATACCTTACCTGTATTTGCTTCTGGTCTCTGCTTCCACTATCTACATATACTCTCTACGTTTTCTTAGTCACAGCTGTTCAACTCAGCTACTTCATTATCCACGGATTTTTTTATTTTTTTTTTTATTTATTTATTTTTTTTTTAAGTTATTTATTTAACACCTTGCCTGTGATATATATACTACCTGGGAATTATAAGCTGTTTTCTTCCAGTGGTAGATAAATTCCTGGCAAACCCTTCGTGTGATGGAAACGTTTCGGATGCAAATGCCAAAATTTTTTTTTTATGCCTTAAGTATCTTAGATATTGAATATTTCACCAATAACTGCATTATTCGGTTTCGTCCATTTCCCTAGTGCCTTAGTAAAGGAAGAGAAGCAAAGGGGACTGGCCACACTATCACCCTAATGTACCGAATGGTCAAGAATCAGATACCTCTACAGTATCTCGCCAATCTGGGCCCTTGTGGCCTGTTACGGGACTGATTTTTTTTTTCGCCGTCCGTATGTAATTTTTACAGACTATAATAGTAACTTGGTAAGTGTATATCAGTCCAAGTTGTAGTTTACAATTTAAAGTGTAATAAAAACACTATACTATGAGCAGAAAGAAATATTGCATAGAAATAATGTTAATTTGAAGTTTGTTTATCCCTGTAGGCTTTAGGCACATGTGAGTGAGAATGTTGATAACACGCCCAGACAGGGCAAGGAAAGGGTTGATAAAGAGCGTAGGGGAAGGCGTGGAGGTGATGCATGGTGTTAATAAAGAAGGCCTAGGAATTTCATTTGTACTGATGTAAAAATAATGAAGGTTTACATCATGGATCTGGCTTAGATCCGTCGACGTTTCGTTCCTCTCTATTCCTCTGTGTCCTGGTATCTATATCAGTATGTGTTTTTAGCGCGTTTACTCTCTCCCTCTACAGCAAGGACGCAATCCGGAGCTGTTTACTAAAATATTTCACGTTTTAGAATGTTGGATCACGAAAATAATGATGATTCAAATGTGCATATACGCAAATTTGTATAGATTTGTGTGTGTATATATATATAAATCAGTCCCGCGAGGGCCCAGAGAGGCAGATACTGTAGAGGTATCTGAATTATGACGATATGGCACACTAGGGAGATAGTGTGGTCAGTAATATGGTCCGGCCGCCTGATTTTCCCCTTGCTGCTTCGACTGCGAGAGTCATTAGCACCATGGTACCCATTAATAAATCAATTAAAGACTGGGTTGGCCTACGGACGGTCAGGGAGGCCAAATCCAACCCACGAACGAAGACACTTGGAAAAAAAAATCTTAAGTGCTTGTTTGGGATTTAAACTCAGGTCCTCAGCATATGAGTCCAGTGCTCTACCACTGAGCTCACCTCGCGCCCTGTATATATATATATATATATATATATATATATATATATATATATATATATATATATATATATATATATGTATATAGATCAATTGTTTGCAAAATACTTTCTCGAATTTGAAAGGTAGTTTGTTTACTAGCTGAATCAATCCACAGTCGTGGCGCTTACGTTTCTGCGAGACTCTATTTTCAGGTAAACGTCGTAGAAGTAATTAAACGTGAGGAATCTAATGTAACCATTTTTAAGACCATATCCATAACCATTTTTGAGAAAAGTGTAAGAAAGACCGTTTTTCTTCGGATTGCCTTATAAAACTGGAAATCGGTTGGACAATGGTAGTATAGTAGACTCTCCCTAATCCGGAAAACGTCATTGAGGCAATTTGGGTCACTATTATCTGGCTCTTCAAGATTCAAGATACGCAAAAAATAAGATTAATAGACTTTTTACTGGTAAGGAAAATGTATGAAGCTTTCTTATTTGCTCTTTTCAAAATAGGTGTTATTGTTATAAAAACAATTAGAAAAGAGACAAATCGGACGCCTGAACGTGGGATGATTCAAGAAGATCTTCGATTTTCAAGAAACACCTGTTGCTGGATACACAGAGTGAGAAGTCCGGGGATCTCAAATAAAGCAGAGCAGATACTAGGGGTATTCCATGGGCGTATATAAGGGGGGGGGCTGCAGCCCCTCCCGAAATTTTGATTTGATGGTAAAAACTTGTCGTAAAACCCTTAAAAATAAATTAAATAAGATCACTTCGTTCATAAAACATATTTTATTTTACGTGTAATAGCGTTTTAGTTGCCTAAAACTATTCCAAGCTCTCAATTTTTAGTATTCCATACCCCGGAAATGGTCTCAGCCCCCCCCCCCCGAAATTTTCCCTGCCCCTTCCGAAATTATTTTCTATATACGCCCATGGGATATTGGAATTAATCCATTGACGCAAATCGACTAATTTTTAAAGTTGGATTTTTATTTTTTTTAAAATACCGAGCATCGCACGACGCATAGTCATTCTTACTCTGTATTACGCACTCTAATTCCAAGTCTCTTGTTCGTGTAAGTTGACGGTGGTTTGTTCAGTAGATGTTTTAGCCTTATATTGAATTATTTCTTTAATAAAAATTTCGAATCTAGAAAGAATAATATCTAAAATGAGAAACGAAGGGAGTATAAACAGTCGTGGATATGACGTTAAAATAAACATGATATGACGCAGGAAATTCTAAATGGAAGCTCAGAGCTAAGCCGCGAGTGGGGAAAATGCAAATCAAACATTAATATGATAATTCTTGGCGTGACGTCAGAGCAATAACAGGGCGAAAATTGAACAAGTCTCTGACGGGAGCCGCCCGTCATTGTTAAGAGATTTCCTTTTGGATCTCTCTGAGCTCTCTAACAACATGAGAAGCGTTCATTAGCGAGTCAGTCACCTGCCATTCTTGGGCAAACATCATCTTCTAAGGTTACGCTTCTGGGCGTTGGATCATCTTCAGGGCGTTGTGAGACATCTTCAACGGTGGTTTGGATTACTTGTCTTGTTAATTATTTAGCTTCAATGTTTCTTGCTGTTTACACAAAAGCATTTCCTTATTTTAACCTTGAGATACTCAAGGGGAAGGGGAGGCTTTGATGCTCCCTTAGCTCTTGTATTGAGTACGATCTTTGTACACAAGGAAGATCTCTAAGAATCTAACATTATTTTAATATTTCATAAATATTATGTATATAGATCGG
>OX328126.1:91250276-91425276 GCA_946811695.1 Gonocerus acuteangulatus
TTACTTCTGACCCACAATACCAATTCGCCACTACCAGCCGTGATTTTTGGTATATTTCGACGAAACTCGGTATTCGTAGTGGTAAGCTACAGGGAAAAAATGTGTTGTAAAAATAAACTAAATCGGTTCGTTTACTCCGGACCCAAATTACTGATATACTCAAACCTCATAACTCATGGGAAAGAAGTGTTGTAAAAATGAGCTAAATCGGTCAATCGGAAAGAGGGGTTTACTTTGTAATATATTTCAATAGAATTAGGTTCGCAAGGCCGCCGCAAGGAGCGCTCTCTACAACTAGAGGGACTGTATCCTGTTCCTGCGTCAGATCAAAAGACGAAAATATGAAGTTTTTTGTATTTATTAAGTAGTGTAATAGGTACCATGTGTAAACATTACTCTGGAAGCAAATTAATTACAAAATTAATAATTGATCAGTTACTCATTAAAAAATTAAAAGAGAACTATTCATGTTTTTATTTTATTTATGTTGGATATTTTAAGCAAATGGTTCTGGAAAGCAGTCTACACTACACAAATTCTGAGGAAAGTGCTTAGTTATGCAGCTCCTGCGTGAGGGACTTTTTGTTTTATATGTTTGCCGAAATAGCTATACAAAATAACAAAAGGAAGACTTGGGCCCGATGGGAATTTTTTCCGAATCCATCGGCGCTGAAAGTATTAAGAGAAATTACAAATACAACGAAAGCCTGGAAAAATGAACAATTTTCCTGTCGGGACGAAGTAATTATATCCAGGCTTCGTATCGGACACACCTTACTTACCCACTCCTGCCTACTAGACAGAAAGGACAGACCAACTTGCAGATTTTGTAACAAGACTCTGACCGTTAAACATATACTTACCAACTTTTCTTTCTGTTTTTTATTCTTTTAATTTTTATTTAATTTCTTTCTTTTTAGCACTTTCCTCCGAAGGAAAGTAGCTATTGAGGTTGCACTCATGGAATTTTTGAAAAATGTCTTCAAATCTTTATCGATCCTACCCAGTAGACACCGAAAATGACCCCAGTTAAAATTTATATATATATATATATATATATATATATATATATATATATATATATATATGCATATATATATATATCTATATATATATATATATATATATATATATATATATATATGCATATATAGTTATATATTTGATGTTATTTTTCGTCGCTGGGATAGTATTTTTGGATGGAACGGCATTTTTCTCCAGCGGTGGTACTCCTCCTCACTTCTTCCTGGAATATTTCGATGGGTTCATCTCCATCTTCTTCAGCCAGGTACTTGTTTCTTCCTTGGCTACCACCGAGGAAGAAACAAGTACCTGGCTGAAGAAGATGGAGATGAACCCATCGAAATATTCCAGGAAGTAGTGAGGAGGAGTACCACCGCTGGAGAAAAATGCCGTTCCATCCAAAAATAGTTATATATGTGCCCGTTAATACAGGCCAGAGTTTTTGTTTTTTCGCTACGAAACTTGGTATGCAGTATTCCCCCATCAAACGATTGAACGAGTTCGTTAACCTACAAAATCGGTCCATCCGGAGGGAGGGTTTACTCCGGAGCCAAAGTAGTTATTTGTCAATACCAGCCATAATTGTTGTTATATTTCAACGAAACTCAGTATTTGTTGTGGTCAACTGAAGAGAAAAATTTGTTGTAAAAATAAACTAAATCGGTGGACTAGAAGGGGGGGGGGGTTACTCCGGATAGAAATTACTAATTCCCTTATACCGGTCGTAATTTCTGTTGTATTGTTACGAAACTCTGTATTCGTCCTGGCTATCTAATAAGAAAGAAGTATTGTGAATATGAACTAAATCGGTCTAGTCGAAGGGGGGGGGGGGGTGTTACTTTGTACTATGTTTGAATTGAATTCTCCCGCCAAACGTAGGTTCGCGAAACTCATCAAGATCAATAGATGAATATGTTAAGTTTTGTTGTATTTATTACGTTGTGTAGTACCACGCATACACAAAACTCTGGAAGGAAATTAATTACAAAATTAATAATTGAAACAGCTGCTCATAAAAGCAAAAGAGCAGAACAATTTATGTTTTTATTTTATTTATCTATATAGGTTATTTTAAGCAAATTAAACTTGACCCTACCCAATTCTGAGGAAAGTGCTTAGTTATGCAGCTCCTGCGTGACGGACTTTTTTAAAATATATTTTTAACGTTTAAAGGGTTTGTTGCCTCAGTTGTAGAACTCTACAAATTGAAATAAATAAATGAGCTAATGTGGTATCATTTAGGGGCTAATATAGTAATTTTTTTTTTGTTTCAATTCTTTTATCGTCCTAAATATAGAATTGAGCAAAAATGGATTGAGCCTCTGAAATTGAGATATTCAATTAGATTCAATATTGGAACCTGAATCTAGATATTGAAATTGAACTGGGTAAATGGGCCTTCCCCGTGAAATTGTGTAAGATTTTCCCGTCTGATCGGCTCTAAGTCGTGTAAAACCTAGCCGGAAGAAAACCGGCGGATTATCCGGGAATCAGATCACCTGTTGCTTCACCAGTTTTCAATGAATGTGGAAATCCTTTGCGATCATTCCTGCTGATCTGGCCTTTTGTAGATTCTGGAATCAATGGGAGGGTATGGTTATATCAATGCAACTTAGTTCATGATTTTTTTTACTGTGGAGTTAATTATTTTTTTTATTCTTTGCTTTTTTATTTTTTTTTTTTTTAATAATTTACTTTTCAGTTAATTGAAATTTGATTCATGTTTTAATTTTTTGATTATATTTCTTATAATCATAAGGAGGAGGATTTTAATTATGTATTATTAATTATATTATTTACTTGTCATATACAGCTATTGTTATTTTGCAACTCATTTACTTATTATAGTGTGTTCAGTATTAGTGAAATAGTGCAAATATATATGCTATAACAGTTAAACAGTTAAAATTTAAAATTACTAACAATAGGACTAACTGAATAAATATATAAGCCAACTCCTTTGCTAAGGAGAAATCCTCTATAGCAAATACAATGATATAAATACTGTGGATCACGCTTATAATATATGGGGTAAATTAATAAAAATTGTCACAATAATAATAATAAATATACGTTAAAAATCTTCAACATGGGTGCGTAGTGACTTTATGGCCCGTCCCGAAATGAGATCTACCCTCCCTTTATAGGAGAAATCGGTGCTTACAATTCAGTTTCGTTTTTAGTATGTTGATTTATTTTTAAATCGCATTTAACTATAATATAAGTATTTTCTAAAACAGGGTATGAATATGAGAAGCATATTTGAGGGCCGTGGAAGTCTAAGTGAAGAAGCCAAAAGGTCCAAGTGACATTTTTGAAAAAAATGAATTCTATACAGGAATGGGTTGTGAACACCGTAATCTTGTGGGTTGTAAAGAGATCCAAGTGATTTTCTTGACAGTTGCTGCCACCTAGCTTGTGTTCTCTTGAGTATTGTTATACTAAGTCCAGAAGGGGCCATTAAGGGTTCTATTTTTTTTTTTTATTATTTTTATGGCGTGCCAACCTTGTGGTCATTAACGCCAGTGGGGAATATTAGGCCTATGATGGGAAGGACAATGGCGATCCAGCGGGAGACGAGAAGAGGCAGGGGAAGAGAAGGACTCGGAGGCCCAGCCCGACAACCCTAAACCATTAAGGGGTCTGTGTGCGGATTCTCCAATTCTTATGCAAATTAATCATAAACCGGATGATGTACCTGTTATGTATCATCGATAATAAACAGCTAAGAACCTGAGGATTCGTCTGATATGATAGGAACTGTAAACATTTAGTTTATGCTATTACCACATATCGCTCTAGTATTTCTAAAATGACAAAAATGATAGGAAGGGTGACACAAGTGCCCTCTGGTGTAGAAGCTCTGAAACTAGGTACGTACAGTATTTATGGTTAATAAATATTTACCATCATAGTCAAAACTAAATAAAAAGTCCGACTCGCAGGAACTGCGTCATCTTAGCGCGGTTCCAGTTTTTTTTTTTTTTTTTTTTTTTTTTTTTTTTTTTTTTTTTTTTTTTTTTTTTTTTTTTTTTACGGCACATCTACATCTAGGTCATTAGCGCCGTCATCCAGGGTGTAGCGAGGAATTTCACCAGCGAGCCGTGGGATGATAAAATTCCTGCCGGAGCCTTGGAGATTATGGATCCAAGGCGCTAGCCATTAGACCACGGGAGACCCCGGTTCCTGTTCATATCCCTATTCTCATTTGAAAAGCATAGAATAGAAACAGATAATATTTTCCTCGGCCTTTGTACAAAGGGTTCTATGGCTATACCTGGGGTCAGGTCCGCAAGACCCTAGAATCCTCTTCTACCGATACTTCATTTCATACGTTTCAATGAATTGGAAAATATCAAATATTTTCACACATTCCTGTGTTCTTTTACTATAGTAATAATTCTACAGATAAAATCAATTAAAAAATAAAATAAAAAAACCAACAGCATAAAGGCAATTGAAAATATTCAAAAGACGTCAACGAATCTTTTTCTCTTGGCAAGCTATATTTCTAACAATGAATTGTTTTTCTTATTTTGCCTAATCTGTTTTATTGTAAAATACATTATCCAACTATAAGTAATTAAAAAATAACAAGGAATAAAAACAGACAAAAAGAACAGTTCGAATAAGCAAAATCAATTACTTTAATGTTTTAAGCACTTATTTCTCCGATTGACATCGCCTAATCAAAACTTTCATCAGAACCTTTTTTGTAGAGCATTTAGTAAGCTTTCTAATGGTATTCTTTCGTTTACCAAGATTCTCAACCTTTTTCGAGATATTAAGGAAAATATACAAAGTTACCAAAACTTTTTAAGTCTGTTAATAAAATATTTTATTCTAACCCTTCCTTAACTCCAAACGTAACCAAAATTTCAACATATTAGTTTTGATGAAAGTAGAACATGCAGAAAATGTTTCAACTGAATCCCATGATTCTAAGTACCCAAACCAAAAACGGTATTCAAAAAATATTTTTCCAATTTTCTCGAAAACGGTTAAAGCTATCGCCTTGAAAATGGTTTCATTCGTTTTCCTAGCCCAGGAATCATATAAAACGAGTACTTAGAAGCTTATGAACTCAAAAACGTAAGCGTTACGATTTTTTTTGCGCGAATTTCGCCCCAAACGCCATCTTCCAGTAGGCGGATTTTGCTGGTTAACGAACTTGACCTTTCAAATTGGACGAAGGATTTTTGTACCAAATTCCATCAAAATCGGACCATTCGTCTTCTAGCTAGAGAGCGAACAGACAAATATATATATATATATATATATATATATATATATATATAAATATATACATATATATATATATACAAATTTGAACCACCGTTATTTTCGGTCTCTAGGGGTTCTGAAACGCGAAATTTTCTAGTCGGCACTTCCGGATTGTTTCATTGTATCAACCCTATAAGCGGGGTTCCTCCCTATGGGGGAGGGAGGAACCGCGCTAAAAACACCGATTTTTGAGTTGTGTCATTTTCGGAATAGTAGTGCGATATTTTCAACTTTGACCCCATTTTCCATAGTTGTTTCTATTTGTTGTAGTGTTGTTCTAGGGTGAAAGATGACAAGCAGGATTCTGTGCATTGTCGTGCCTTAAATCTTGCTTCCCTTTGATATTTAAACTAGATGTTCACATTTTTTAGTAAAGTTAAAAAATCATACATATTAGTGGTTTCTATTGCGAGATTTCCAAAGTACTTCTCTGGTAATACACACCAGTATATTGTGCCAAATATAAAAGTCTAAGAATTTATATAAACATATATATATAACATTAGCTGTCTTTGTGACAAATTTTCTCTATTGGCGTTGCTCCTGCGTTAGGGATATCTACAAATGAAACTATTCCTTTCCAAAGATGTCTTCTACAGCAGAAAATCCCCAAGCCAATGAAGAGGAATAACAAAGACTTTGTACGGATATTGTAAGGAACGGCGTTTCTCCTTGTCCATCTCAAAGGACTCGAACATAAAGGATATGAGTCCTGTAGATTAAATTCCTCCCGATGTCCTTCGTCCTTAGTCAAATAATCCTCTGTCTCTTTGGGCTTTGTCTTCGCCTCGTCGGGTTAGGTCCGCTATTAGCCCATTTCTGCCCTAGACAACGGGGGAGAAAGAACCTATGCCAATTTCAAAGGAATTGGGATCTGATAGCACATTCCTCATCTATAGGATTCTGTATATACATATACACACACACACACACATATATATATATATAAATATATATATATATATATTCTTTAGATATATTTTTTTCATTCGATATTTTATCCTTTTGTTTATTTTTTTTATTGCTAGTTTAGTTTAGTATTTTATTTTTTTCATTGATTTATATTATTTTTTTTTTAGATATCCAAAAATCCTCTAATATTACCAAAATATCTATGATACGTTGGCATAATAGTAGTGCCCAAAGCGATGACGACGTAAAGTTCTCCTTGAAAAAACCTATTGTCGTTGCTGATTTTTTTGAAGGTAAGACATTAGAACTAAACAATATCAGGGGTGCACAATAAAGTACAGTACCTAGCATTACCAGAGCAGCACCTTACTATCGTAGAGAAGCACCTTAAACTACCAGAGCAGCACCTTTCTATTGTATATTAGCACCTTGAACTACCAAAGCAGCACCTTAATATCGTAGATTATCCCCTTACACTACCAGAGTAGAATATTAAACCACCAGAGCCTTAAATCTACCAGAAAAAGCACATTACCCCGCTCTGAAAATGAAGAACTGTACATCATGTGTACATCTCTGTACAACAGTACACTAATTGTGCACTACATTTTGCAATCTACAATCTATTCCACCGTGTTTTGTAGTATGTTACTATAAACCGTCTATACATCGAAATGATAAGACATTCTCCGCGAAAGGGTTGGGAATAATCGTAATCATAATTATGATTACGGTTATTATCTCAGATTTTGGAGATGTGAAGACGATTACGTTTATAATCACTGAACCTGTAGATATGATTAAGATTACGATTACACTCGTAATCACAACATATTTCTCTAATTAGGACTGAAACCACAGCTGTTTATGTGATTAAGTCAGTAATTATAACTATTTTTCTGTAATTTCAATTTTGTCTGTAATTACGCCTGTAATCATAACCTATCTGTGATTACAAAGGTAATCATAACCTATCTGTGATTACAAAGGTAATCATAACCTCCCAGGGGTCTTCCGTGGTCTAGTGGCCAGCGCGCTAGATTCATAAGCGGGAGATGGTGGGTTCTATCCCCACCGGCGCCAGAAATTTTCTCATCTCAGGGCTCGCTGAGAAAATTCCTGGCTGCATAATTATATAAATATGTTTAATGAGTTTAATTATCACCAAAGATGTGATCACAAGTGTAATCGTAATCACTCTTATAATTAGGATTGTAACCGTAATCATCGATCTGTGATCATTATTGTGATCATAATCACATTTCAACGGACTGGGATTATTATTGTAATCGTAATCACATCTCAAAGTTCTTTGATTATTATTGTAATCGTAATCACTTCTTGAAAGCCTGTGATTATAATCGTAATCGTAATTATGATTATGCCCAAGTCTGCTCCGCAAGTTTGAAGAAAGCTTGTTTTATATATTTTATCTTTTAGTACACCCAGCCTTTAATGAGTGTCGGGCTAAGGTGAAAATCAGGCGGCCGGTGCATAGTACTGACCTCACTATCTCTTTTGATTCCCATATAATCATGACTTGTATACCTCTATAGCATCTTCTTCATTAGGCCTTTGTTATCTGTTACGGGGCAGATTTCGTATTCCTAATTCTATGTTTTAATCCAGTCTCCATTCATACCTAGGCTATCCAAGACACTAATCACCTGTCATACTTTATCATGAGTATCTAGATCCCAGATGACCCAGTTCCTTGAAGTCGTTCCTAGTTCCGGAGAACGGGTTAGACACCCGTCTATGTTAAAGTCTGATTCCTAATACCTAATTCCATGTTTTAATCCAATCTCCATTCATACAATGGCTGTCCAAGACACTAATCTAATGTCATAATTTATCATGAGTATCTAGATCCCAGATGACTCAGTTCCTTGAAGTCTTTCCTAGATCCGCAGATCGGGTTAGACACCCGCCTAAATTAAACTCTGATTACTAATCACTAATTCCATGTTTTAATCCAATCTCCATTCATACCTAGGCTATCCAAGACACTAATCTAATGTCATACTTTATCATGAGTATCTAGATCCCAGATGACCCAGTTCCTTGACGGGTTAGACACCCGCCTAAGTTAAAGTCTGATTAACTGCTAACAGATGATTAACTCTTGCTAGTTTATCTCTCTCATAGCCCGGGGCACAAAAATCCCCCTCGTCTAATTTCAGCCCCCCCCCCTTGAATTTGTCAATCCCTTTATCAGCTACTGGACCGATAATTTAGTTTTGTAATTACTTCTAAATGGAATTCTCTTCTGGGCGCCATACTCGCTTCTGGAAATTCTCCTCGCAAACACTTTAAAGCATTTTTATTAATTAAGAACAATTTAAGTATCAAAGTACGGAGAATTTTATAGATTATTTTATATTAATTATATATTTATATACATCTCAAATGTAAGCAATTTCTTGAAAATACCTTTCTCTTTTTCATTTGCAGAAAAAGTATAGGGCATTCGCTTTATTTTCAAGGAATTATTTGCTCCAAAAATAGTATCCCTGCTTTTCCTTGAAAAAAAAAAAAAATTAAAACCCATCGTATGATATCATACTTACATAGGAAGTTTTTTTTAGGAATCCGCGTTTTCTAATAATATTTGCACTTTATTCCGAAGGAAAGTAGCTATTAAGGTTGCAGTCATAACGGAGTTTTTGAAAAAATGTCTTTAAATCTTTATCGATCTTATCTGGTAGATGCCGAAGATAATAACCTCCTTTGAAATTTATATGTATATTTATATGTATTAGTAGTAGTAAAGTAAATTTCATTATATACATATACAAATAATAGGTCCTTGGGAAATTTACATAAGCTTGGATATAATCCGTCAGCTAAGTGACGCCACATAATATTATATACATTAAAATAAAATAAAAACTATATAAGAGATTTGAAGTAATATTAAAACAAATAAATAAGTAAAACAAAAATTGATCTTCCTTATTCCTGATAATCAAATTTAAAATTCATTGCGTAGTGGTATAGTTTTGAGTAGTCCTGGCCGTTCAAATAGTCTATTGCTTGCGTGTGGGTTAATCTATTTCTGTTGAAGATGTTTACTCTTATCTCGGAGAGGATTGTGCATACAGCTAGGAAATGGATGATATCTTCGGGTTGCTTCATGTTGCATAGAGAGCAGAGGGCAGTATCATCAGAACTCCAAGGCTACCTGTTCAGGATTGTGCATACAGCTAGGAAATGGATGATATCTTCGGGTTGCTTCATGTTGCATAGAGAGCAGAGGGCAGTATCATCAGAACTCCAAGGCTACCTGTTCAGGATTGTGCATACAGCTAGGAAATGGATGATATCTTCGGGTTGCTTCATGTTGCATAGAGAGCAGAGGGCAGTATCATCAGAACTCCAAGGCTACCTGTTCAGGATTGTGCATACAGCTAGGAAATGGATGATATCTTCGGGTTGCTTCATGTTGCATAGAGAGCAGAGGGCAGTATCATCAGAACTCCAAGGCTACCTGTTCAGGATTGTGCATACAGCTAGGAAATGGATGATATCTTCGGGTTGCTTCATGTTGCATAGAGAGCAGAGGGCAGTATCATCAGAACTCCAAGGCTACCTGTTCAGGATTGTGCATACAGCTAGGAAATGGATGATATCTTCGGGTTGTTTCATGTTGCATAGAGAGCAGAGGGCAGTATCATCAGAACTCCAAGGCTACCTGTTCAGGATTGTGCATACAGCTAGGAAATGGATGATATCTTCGGGTTGCTTCATGTTGCATAGAGAGCAGAGGGCAGTATCATCAGAACTCCAAGGCTACCTGTTCAGGATTGTGCATACAGCTAGGAAATGGATGATATCTTCGGGTTGTTTCATGTTGCATAGAGAGCAGAGGGCAGTATCATCAGAACTCCAAGGCTACCTGTTCAGGATTGTGCATACAGCTAGGAAATGGATGATATCTTCGGGTTGCTTCATGTTGCATAGAGAGCAGAGGGCAGTATCATCAGAACTCCAAGGCTACCTGTTCAGGATTGTGCATACAGCTAGGAAATGGATGATATCTTCGGGTTGTTTCATGTTGCATAGAGAGCAGAGGGCAGTATCATCAGAACTCCAAGGCTACCTGTTCAGGATTGTGCATACAGCTAGGAAATGGATGATATCTTCGGGTTGTTTCATGTTGCATAGAGAGCAGAGTGCAGTATCATTAGAACTCCAAGGCTACCTGTTCAGGATTGTGCATACAGCTAGGAAATGGATGATATCTTCGGGTTGCTTCATGTTGCATAGAGAGCAGAGGGCAGTATCATCAGAACTCCAAGGCTACCTGTTCAGGATTGTGCATACAGCTAGGAAATGGATGATATCTTCGGGTTGTTTCATGTTGCATAGAGAGCAGAGGGCAGTATCATCAGAACTCCAAGGCTACCTGTTCAGGATTGTGCATACAGCTAGGAAATGGATGATATCTTCGGGTTGTTTCATGTTGCAAAGAGAGCAGAGTGCAGTATCATTAGAACTCCAAGGCTACCTGTTCAGGTTTCTGTTCTGTCTCGCATGATGGTTCTGTTCAGTTAAAAGCTATTAGTGTTGTTGATGTAAAACAGCTGCTTTCATTCAAATTTCAGAATTTTGTAGATCTATGTATATTTATATGTGAGCCATATTAGGGTATGTTGTATTCGCCCAACAAACGATTGGTATCTAATAAAGAAGAAGTGTTTCAAAAATTAACTAAATCGGTCTATCGGAAGGGGGGGGGGGTTACTTTGTAGTATGTTTGAATTGAATTCTCCCACCATACGTAAGTTCTAGAAGCTCCAAGTAGGAGTGCCTCTGTTTTGATATGACTGTATGTGGATAGCAGAGTTCTGATTTCTGCCACTAGGAGCGCTGTATCCTGTTCAGCGTTATTACTGTATCCCGTTTCTTTTATTATTCATCAAGATCAGTAGTCGAAAATGTGAAGTTTTTGTGTATTTATTAAGTAGTCTAAAACAAAATCCATAATTGAACAGTTGCTTATTACAAATGTAAATGTGCAGAACTATTAATGTTTTTATTTTATTTACCTATACTGGGGGGGGGGTCTCCCTTGGTCTAGTGGGTAGCGCGCTAGATTCATAAGCGGGAGATGGTGGGTTCGATCCCCACCGGAGACAGGAATTTTGTCATCTCAGGGCTCGCTGAGAAAATTCCTGGCTGCACCCTGGATTTCGGCGCTAATGGCCAAGATTTGTCGATGCGCCGTAAAAAAAAAAAAAAAAAAAAAATACCTATGCTGGGTCTCGCCATGGTCTAGTGGCTAACGCCTTAGATTCTCATGGGGAAATGGTGGGTTCCATCCACACCGCCAGGAATTTTTTCCTTGTTAAAAAAAACTCCTCACTGAACTTTGGACGTCGGCGCTAATGCCCCAAATTTTGATGCGCCGTAAAATAATAAAAATTACCTATACTGTAGGTTATTTGAAGTAAATTTCCGGATAGCACTCAACACTACCCAAATTCTGAGGAAAGTGCTTAGTTATGAAGCTTTTGCGTGACGGCCTTTTTTTATTATTTATTTATTTATTCCTTTCGAGCTTGTCACCTTTTCCCATTTGAATCAAATTTCACAAATAGTGCCGCATATTCATTATTGAAGCGCCGAAGTCCAACAGCACCGCTAAAATCAACCCCTTTATTAGAAGTGCAAGCAATCCACCGATGACCGACGCAGTAGATGGTTGTCGCGGTAGCTGAATTCTCCGAGATCGATGAGTAATTAAATACCTCAAGTGGATTGTTAGAGTGCCGGTATGCCTGCGGGTTTGGAGAAGCGGGACGGATGAAGGGTGAAGGCATACCTGCGGAATGCAGGAGCAGCATACCGTAGTCCTGTTATTGCAGATGAGCTTAGGGTGGATATTTTCTCGGGTTGGCACCATCGGGGATGTCAGGCGTCGCCCTTAGATGAGGTTATTCAAGAATAGGTTATTGTCAAAAATCTAGACATTTGTAGTGATCCTTGAATCCTTGAGGTACGTCGGAAATCTTGATTTTTATCAGAAAATGAGTCGCCTTAAGGGCCCAGAGAGACCGACTCTGCGGAATCATGACCGAGAAACACTATGATTCGGATTTTCTCCTCAGTACCCATCTATATCTGGGTGGGCAAAGAGACTATCTCGAAACCCGATTCCGATACTCGAAGGACTGCACTAGAAAATAAATTCTATAGCAGTGGCGCGCAGTGGCTAGCGCGCTAGATTCATAAGCGGGAGATGGTGGGTTCGATCCCCACCGGCGACAGGAATTTTCTCATCTCAGGGCTCAATGAGAAAATTCCTGGATGTCGGCGCTAATGTCCAAGATCTGTCGATGCGCCGTAAAAAAAAAAAAAAAAAAAAAATACAGTCGAATAATATGTTTGACTGTTAGTTCTTTATTGCAAGTCCGACATGTTGGTCTTGCAGTTTTAGTCATTAAGTATTCGAGTAATGCGTGTGTGGCCTATTCGCAGTCTTGCAAGAACTATTTCCTCTCTCCGGGAATTTTTGTACGCGCTTGGCCAGTGAGTAAGTATATGTTCGATTTGTCTTAGTTTGTTGTCTTTCATATTCGTACTTTTAAATTTTCAAAATGAAAATAATAGTAAAAGTTTAAAATATACTTTTTTAAAAATAAAAATTAATGACTATTTTCGACCCCTGATAATAACATTGAAGTGACTTGAATTATTTAGTGTTCTGGTAAGTGATTCAGTGCACAATGGATGCTCTGGTTTAATTGTAATATTGTGTATAAGTATATGTTCATATTGTACTCAACCCTTTTGTTAATATCTCTTTCCTTAATTTGCGAATAGGGTTTTACTTCTTTAGCAGATTAGTTTAATTTATTTTTTACCTAAATGTTGAACATGTTCTGTTTTATGTTTAAGCAAAGGTTACTTATAAACTTGGTGTGTGTGTGTGTGTGTGTTTTCAATTACTGAAAATAAATAAAATTAATATTCAAAGAACGCCAATGAAACATTGTGATTTAAATTTTCCTTTGTTGTTATCCTTATAAATGACTTAATTAACTTATGTCATTTTAATTTCTTTATAAGGAAAAGCTGAAGAACTGTTTTTGACAATAACTCATTAAGAATAAAGCAATTACAATTCCTAAAGTGGATAAGGAAAGCTTCTTTCATGAAACTTTTTTTATGAATATATATATATATATATATATATATATATATATATATATATATATATATATATATATATATAATTAATACAAAATAATCTATAAAATCCTCCGTACTTTGATACTTAAATTGTTTTTAATAAATAAAACTGATTTTAAGTTTTTGTTTCTAGTAGAGAGAATGGCGCCCAGAAGCAAATTCCATTTAAAAGTAATTACAAGACCAAATTACCGGTCTAGTATCTGATAAAGGGATCGACAAATTCTTGCAAAGAGGGGTTGAAATTAGACGAGGGGGGATTTTTGTGCCCCGGGCTGTGAGAGAGATAAACTACCAAGAGTTAATCATCTGTTAGGAGTTAATCAGACTTTAACTTAGGCGAGTGTTTAACCCGTTCTCCGGATCTAGGAAAGACTTAAAGGAACTGGATCATCTGGGATCTAGATACTCATGATAAAGTATGACATTAGATTAGTGTCTAGGATAGCGTAGGTATGAATGGAGATTGGATTAAAACATGGAATTAGGGATTAGGAATCAGATTTTAACTTAGGCGGGAATCTAACCCATTCTCCGGATCTAGAAAAGACTTCAAAGAACTGGGTCATCTAGGATCTAGATACTCATGATAAAGTATGATAGGTGATTAGTGTCTTGGATAGCCTAGGTATGAATGGAGACTGGATTGAAACATGGAATTAGGTATTAGGAATCAGGCTGTAACTTAGGCAGGTGTCTAACCCGATCTGCGGATCTAGGAAAGACTTCAAGGAACTGAGTCATCTAGGATCTAGATACTCATGATAAATTATGACATTAGATTAGTGTCTTGGACAGCCATTGTATGAATGGAGATTGGATTAAAACATGGAATTAGGGATTAGGAATCAGACTTTAACTTAGGCGGGTGTCTAACCCGTTCTCCGGAACTAGGAAAGACTTCAAGGAACTGAATCATCTGGAATATAGATACTCATGATAAAGTATGACAGGTGATTAGTGTCTTGGATATCCTAGGTATGAATGGAGATTGGATTAAAACATGGAATTAGGGATTAGGAATCAAACTTTAACTTAGGCGGGTGTCTAACCCGTTCTCCGGAACTAGGAAAGACTTCAAGGAACTGGATCATCTGGGATCTAGATACTCATGATAAATTATGACATTAGATTAGTGTCTTGGATAGCCTAGGTATGAATGGAGATTGGATTAAAACATGGAATTAGTGATTAGGAATCAGACTTTAACTTAGGCAGGTGTCTAACCCGTTCTCCGGATCTAGAAAAGACTTCAAGGAACTGAGTCATCTGGGATCTAGATACTCATGATAAATTATGACATTAGATTAGTGTCTTGGACAGCCATTGTATGAATGGAGATTGGATTAAAACATGGAATTAGGGATTAGGAATCAGACTTTAACTTAGGCGGGTGTCTAACCCGTTCTCCGGAACTAGGAAAGACTTCAAGGAACTGGATCATCTGGGATCTAGATACTCATGATAAAGTATGACAGGTGATTAGTGTCTTGGATAGCCTAGGTATGAATGGAGATTGGATTAAAACATGGAATTAGGGATTAGGAATCAAAATTTAACTTAGGCGGGTGTCCAACCCGTTCTCCGGAACTAGGAAAGACTTCAAGGAACTGGATCATCTGGAATCTAGATACTCATGATAAAGTATGACAGGTGATTAGTGTCTTGGATAGCCTAGGTATGAATGGAGATTGGATTAAAACATGGAATTTGGGATTAGGAATCAAACTTTAACTTAGGCGGGTGTCCAACCCGTTCTCCGGAACTAGGAAAGACTTCAAGGAACTTGATCATCTGGGATCCACATCCAAATCCCAGATATATCGCAAAAAAACTAAAGGAAATTATGAAAAGGCGTTCTTTTATAAGGCATACCTATATAAAAATCGGTAAAATTATATGGTTTATCCTCCGCCCCCTACACTGACTCTCTCATCCCCCCCTTTAATATGTATATATACATATATATATATATATATATATATATATATATATATATATATATATATATATATAACTATAATTAGTATTTATTCTGCCCATGTTTGTTTCCATTCCTGATGAAAGCAATCTTTAGCGGAAACGTTGGCAAATATAATTAATTTTTATATAAAAGCATATAGTTTTATGAACTATTAAGACCGGACTTCAACAATCCCAAGCTTCGCTATACAATTTCTTTTCTATTTTTTCCCCGGATGAAAGAAGTAAATAAGAAAGAGGAAATGGAGGGAAAGACCAATAAAGATTATTGTTTCGGTTGGCGGGAATGAGCAGGGCTGCCGCATTATGGCTGACAATAAGTCTGCCCTTTTCGCGGGGAAATGGACCAATAAGGGGTCTTGTTGACCTGAGTCAGCTGACGTTATTACCTTCACCAGCAGTCCTGCCAACATGGCCACACATATTTCCCGCTTCGAAAGGGTTTTCCCGCCCAGGAGTCGATATAGCCTTGAGCTTGTCTTCCGGGGCAATGTTTTAAAAAACCTGTAGAGCAATGTACTGTTTTAGTAACCACTAAAAAACTTCATCTATATATATATATATATATATATATATATATATATATATATATAAATCACCTGTCTGTTTATCTGTTTGTTGGTTTGTTGCTTATACAAATCCACACCGTTTGACCGATTCTGACCAAACTTGGCACACAGGTTGGTCTTGATCCGGGAAGTCTCGTAGGCTAGGAAAAAAATCTACCAGCTGTATGTCTGTATGTTTGTTCCTTATAAACATCCACATCGTTCGACCAATTTTTATCAAACTTGGCATACGGGGACTGTCATAGGCTAGGTGAAAACCAGCTGTATGTCTGTCTGTTTGTCCCTTATACAAATCCAGACCGTTTGACCGTATTTGACCAAATTTGCCACACATGTAGGTCTTGATCCTGTGAGTGTCATAGGCTAGGTTAAAATCGTTTAGACCTAACAATTCCGAGGTAATGGATTCGAAACTGTGAACCTGAACCGATACAGATTTGTTCTATTAGATTTTAATATTACTTATTTGGTTTCTAATTAATTTGGGCTTTTCTAGATGCAGAAAGTAGGTGTAGCATAGCACGCCGGGTAACAGATAGTAGGTGTAGCATAGCACGCCGGGTAACAGTTAGTAGGTGTAGCATAGCACGCCGGGTAATAGATAGTAGGTGTAGCATAGCACGCCGGGTAACAGATAGTAGGTGTAGCATAGCACGCCGGGTCACAGATAGTTTGACTAAAAAACACATCTTAGTCCACTGTCACCACTACAGGAAGGAGTGAGAAAAATTGAAAATTTCTCACCATTGCGTAACTAACAGTAAAATAATAGCTTTTCTTAAACAAATCTATTTCTACACACAAATATTTGAAGGCTAAAAGAAGTAAAAATAAGACAGAGAGGAAAAAACATTATACAAATTTCGTAAAAACGGACATACATTATCATAATGCTACATAAAAAAATTTGATTTTCGTGATTGATGCCACAAACACTTAGCGACTACCCTAATGCTGTTCGCACTGGAAAATGTAAACGTTTTAAGTGGAATAGAATGTCTTTCGGAATCATAGCAATGGAATCTATGTAATCAAAATGTCTACGCCTTTTGTAATTCATTTTCAAAATTGTGGTTTCATAGATGGTGCTCATTTTTGCGCAGCAAGTCCGGTGCAATTACAAAAAAAGTCCGTCACGCAGGAGCTGCATAACTAAGCACTTTCCTCAGAATTTGGGTAGTGTAGACTGCTTTCCAGAACAATTTGCTTAAAATATCCTACATAAATAAAATAAAAACATGAATAGTTCTCTTTTAAATTTGTAATGAGTAACTGATCAATTATTAATTTGCTTCCAGAGTTATGTTTACACATGGTACCTACTACACTACGTAATAAATACAAAAAACCCCATATTATCGTATTTTGATCTAACGCAGGAACAGGATACAGTCACTCTAGTGGTAGAAAGCCCTCCTTGCGGCGGCTTTGTGAACCTACGTTTGGCGGGCTTTTCTATTGAAATATATTACAAATTAAACCCCCGCTTTACGATTGACCGATTCAGCTCATTTTTACAACACTTCTTTCTCATGAGTTACCCACGACGTATACCGCGTTTCGTTACAATACAGCAGAAATTACGACCGGTATGAGTATATTAGGAATTTGGGTCCGGAGTAAACCCCCCCCCCTTCTAATGAACCGATTTAGTTTATTTTTACAACACATATTTACCTGTGGATTACCACTACGAATACCGAGTTTCGTCGAAATATACCAAAAATCACGGCTGGTAGTGGCGAATTGGTATTGTGGGTCCGGAGTAAACCCCCCCTTCTAATGAACCGATTTAGTTCATTTTTATATCTCACTTTTCTCTCTATATTACCACTACGAATACCAAGTTTCGTTGAAATATTACAAATATTACGGCTGACATAGTCAAATTAGTGTTTTGGGTTCAGGGTAAACCCCCCCTTCCGGTGGACCGACTTTGGTGGTTAACGAACTCGTTCAATCGTTTGCTAATTGAATGCTATATACCAAGTTTCGTGACGAAAAAACAAAAACTCTGGCCGCTATCGTGTTAACAGACACATATATATATATATGCATATATATATATATATATATATATATATATATATATATATATATATATCTATATATATATATATATAGATATATATAAATTTTAACGGGGGTCATTTTCGGTGTCTACTAGGTAGGATCAATAAAGATTTGAAGAAATTTTTCAAAAATTCCGTCATGAGTCCAACCTCAATAGCTACTTTCCTTCGGAGGAAAGTGCTAACAAGGCTGGTTTATATGCCGCACAGAATTATTACCGATCTGATTAATTATTGCAGCTTATGAGTTCGTAATCTGGGCAATTCCAGGGAATTTATGAATTCCGTTTACATCATCTTGGTTAGTGACGGAATCAATAGATTTTTATATCATCAATTCACAATACATCTGTTAAAAAAAAAGAAAAAAAAAACTTACAGAACGGCCATTCTGTAATTCGACTCTCATTTCACATTTAATTTTTTTTTTCCTTTTCTTTTGGCGCATCTACTGCTGAGGTCATTAGCACCTTCACATTTAATTTCAGCGTTTTAACGTTTTTACATACAATGGACGAATTTAAACATGCGTTAATTTCAATCAAATCATTCTTAATTACATACACAAAATTTCATTAAAATCGGTCAAGCCGTTGAGAAGTTCTTTTACAAACGCACGCACAGAATAATTTTATGTATAAAGATAAATAAAAATATTCTTTATTTGTGAGTTGGACTTTTTATTTTGCGATTTCCATTCTTTTTCAATTCTAACAAATGTTAGGCAGTGTATAAATAAATTAAAACAAATTCTTGGCTTTTACAAGATCTACAAGAAAAAGAAGGATTTAGAGAATATTTTAAGATTGAATGGATAAGCTAAGAGCTTGAAAATGCGAAGAAAAAGATTTATGTAGCATTGTAAATCAAATTTAAACAGAATAATGTGAATTCATTTTGTCATCTTTTATTTTTTAAATTTATCATTCAGGCTTGAAATTTTGAAAGTATATAAATAAAGTAAAGTTTGAATAGGATTTTGAAAAGCTTTGAATTCGAAGGGCTCAAGGGGCCTGACATAAATATTTAAATCCATATTAAAATAAGGGCCTTATTAGCATTTTTAGTTCTCCTGATTTTCATTAGTATTCTTCGGACCGGTGATTTTACTTGTTATTCCTAGCAGGTTTTTTAGTAAGTTAATAATAATCTTCGTTAATATTTTATTAACATTTAATTTTAAATGGAAATTAAAATATGTTATGAACGGTAAATAACTTAATTAGGAACAATATTTCTTAAATAATATAAAAGATTAGGTCCCGTGTTGGATAACTTGTTTTTTTTTTTTTTTTTTTACTAACACGTATGTGCAAACTTAAAAAAGAAAAAAAAATCTTCTACCCCACCTTTTGCCTGGACTATGGGGAGATTGTCTTTGTCAGCCCGGGCGGGAGCAGCGTTGAATTGGTCAATATCATATCAGATTGTCTTTGTCAGCCCGGGCGGGAGCAGCGTTGAATGGGTCAATATCATATCAGATTGTCTTTGTCAGCCTGGGCGGGAGCAGCGTTGAATGGGTCAATATCATATCAGATTGTCTTTGTCAGCCCAGACTAGTACGGGAGCAGCTTTGAATGGGTCAATATCATATCAGATTGTCTTTGTCAGCCTGGGCGGGAGCAGCGTTAAATGGGTCAATATCATATCATATTGTCTTTGTCAGCCCGGGCGGGAGCAGCGTTGAATGGGTCAATGTCATATCAGATTGTCTTTGTCAGCCCGGACTAGTACGGGAGCAGCGTTGAATGGGTCAATATCACATCAGATTGTCTTTGTCAGTCCGGACTAGTACGGGAGCAGCGTTGAATGGGTCAATATCATATCAGATTGTCTTTGTCAGCCCGGGCGGGAGCAGCGTTGAATGGGTCAATATCATATCATATTGTCTTTGTCAGCCCGGGCGGGAGCAGCGTTGAATGGGTCAATATCATATCAGATTGTCTTTGTCAGCCCGGACTAGTACGGGAGCAGCGTTGAATGGGTCAATATCATATCAGATTGTCTTTGTCAGCCCGGGCGGGAGCAGCGTTGGATGGGTCAATATCATATCAGATTGTCTTTGTCAGTCCGGACTAGTACGGGAGCAGCGTTGAATGGGTCAATATCATATCAGATTGTCTTTGTCAGCCCGGACTAGTACGGGAGCAGCGTTGAATGGGTCAATATCATATCAGATTGTCTTTGTCAGCCCGGACTAGTACGGGAGCAGCGTTGAATGGGTCAATATCACATCAGATTGTCTTTGTCAGCCCGGACTAGTACGGGAGCAGCGTTGAATGGGTCAATATCATATCAGATTGTCTTTGTAAGCCCGGGCGAGAGCAGCGTTGAATGGGTCAATATCATATCAGATTTTCTTTTTAATATCAGGAATTATTTTGATTTTCAAATCAACTATGGTTGATTGCTTTCAATGTCGGGTAAAATAAAAACAACAACACCCCAGGCGAGAATCGCACCCCCTAAATAGCTCGACCATCCAGCTCACAATTTGATTCTGTTTACAGATGACCAGAGTGCACAGCGATTCCAGCCTCTCTTGCGGAGCTGCAGGATAGAGACGAAACCTCTACATCTCGTCATCACCTTCAGAAACATCACGATAACGGTAAGTCCATTAAATAATTAAACTAAAGATTTATTTCCAGATATAATTCTTACAAGTACTATCTGAGATAATACAATAGTCATTTATATTGTTAGAAAACGGAAGCTCTCTGCTTTTCAAAGAGCCTGCGGACGCAAAAATCGGATAATCTCAATGCGAGATATTGAATTTCAAAAAGTCACAAATTTTTATTCTCAACAAATTATTATTTTTTAGTTTTCTATGATATTTACCACGTTGGTTTCTTGGGGTGATGATTTTAAATCTGCTATTATTTTTGAGACAAAAATATGTTTAATGCTAGTTTACTTGAAAACGTTAGCAAATTATCGAATTTATTTGACGGAATATAAGTTATTGTAACGATCATATATTTTCTTTAATTTACTCTCTAAAACAAATGAATTGGTGAAACTGTCGTGTATACAAACTCGATATATGAAATAAAGCATTTTATTTCGGACGGAACGCTCGGATACATGTCGACTATTTTTCGATGCAGAATCACCAGAAAAAAAGTCCGTCACGCAGGAGCTGCATAACTAAGCACTTTCCTCAGAATTTGGGTAGTGTAGACTGCTTTCCAGAACAATTTGCTTAAAATATCCTACATAAATTAAATAAAAACATGAATAGTTCTCTTTTAAATTTGTAATGAGTAACTGATCAATTATTAATTTGCTTCCAGAGTTATGTTTACACATGGTACCTACTACACTACGTAATAAATACAAAAAAAACTCATATTATCGTATTTTGATCTAACGCAGGAACAGGATACAGTCACTCTAGTGGTAGAAAGCGCTCCTTGCGGCGGCTGTGTGAACCTACGTTTGGCGGGCTTTTCTATTGAAATATATTACAAATTAAACCCCCGCTTTACGATTGACCGATTCAGCTCATTTTTGCAACACTTCTTTCTCATGAGTTACCCACGACGTATACCGCGTTTCGTTACAATACAGCAGAAATTACGACCGGTATGAGTATATTAAGAATTTGGGTCCGGAGTAAACCCCCCCCCCTTCTAATGAACCGATTTAGTTTATTTTTACAGCACATATTTAACTGTAGATTACCACTACGAATACCGAGTTTCGTCGAAATATACCAAAAATCACGGCTGGTAGTGGCGAATTGGTATTGTGGGTCCGGAGTAAACCCCCCCCCCTCCTAATGAACCGATTTAGTTTATTTTTACAGCACATATTTAACTGTAGATTACCACTACGAATACCGAGTTTCGTCGAAATATACCAAAAATCACGGCTGGTAGTGGCGAATTGGTATTGTGGGTCCGGAGTAAACCCCCCCCCCCTCCTAATGAACCGATTTAGTTTATTTTTACAACACATATTCACCTGTGGATTACCACTACGAATACCGAGTTTCGTCGAAATATACCAAAAATCACGGCTGGCAGTGGCGAATTGGTATTGTGGGTCCGGAGTAAACCCCCCTTCTAATGAACCGATTTAGTTCATTTTTATATCTCACTTTTCTGTCTATATTACCACTACGAATACCAAGTTTCGTTGAAATATAACAAATATTACGGCTGACATAGTCAAATTAGTGTTTTGGGTTCGGGGTAAACCCCCCCTTCCGGTGGACCGACTTTGGTGGTTAACGAACTCGTTCAATCGTTTGCTAATTGAATGCTATACACCAAGTTTCGTGACGAAAAAACATATATAGATATATATAACAGATATATATGTATATATATATATATATATATATATATATATATATATATATATATATATATATATATATATATATAGATATATATAAATTTTAACGGGGGTCATTTTCGGTGTCTACTAGGTAGGATCGATAAAGATTTGAAGACATTTTTCGAAAATTCCGTCATGAGTCCAACCTCAATAGCTACTTTCCTTCGGAGGAAAGTGCTAAAATGGGCCAAATCGGTGACCCCACTACTATATACTTCCTCTGTAAGTCCCGTGTGGCATATAAATATCTTTATTTACTTCTTTCTCTGTTGTACTGCTGTTAAGCTTTTGGTCATTTTTGTAGTCATTATTGTACGATATTGTTGACATAACCCATTTATAATAATAACACATTTGTCGCATGAGCCTCAAGGAATACGTGCACGCGAGATAATATTATAATTTGAATACTCAAATATTTCAGACGGTGTCATCAATTATTTAAAAAACCTTAATTACAATTAATTACCTCTCCGAACCAACACAAAACAATTATATTTTAAAATATTTCATTAATACTACTAAATGAAATGATTTTGCACCTTCAAGCCCCTAATTTAGCTAAAAGTGAAATGTCAAAAGTTCTTGTTTATGATATCAAAGTTCCCAAATCTTGACAGTTATGGACCACGTGGACTATCTGATGACAGATAATGGCAGCTTGAATTATTCCCTTTGAAGGCTCGAATTAGCCAGTAGATTATGAGCTTATTAATGAAGGATCAAGTCCTCATCAGCCCTAATATGAATGTAAATTCTCTCTTTATCAGCTCGAATCCCGCTTCAATTAATAACTCCTTGCTTACACATGTAGATGTTGATAATGTCATGTGATATCAAGTGACAAGTTACTTTTCCACCTATGTATGTATGAATAGGGTTTAAGGACGAAGAACGTCAAAGGTTACCATCGTCCTGTAAAGTGTTTTTCAATCAAAATTATTTTTGTACTATAAAGATATTACAGGAGCTAATTGCACTACATATATTGTCGGGAATGCTCTAAAATTTTAATGTTATATAATGTTGAATAGGTTTTTAAAATTGGTTCTGAAACTGCTATGGCTAATATAATTGTTTTACATAGATAATGCTATAATAATAATTATGGTGATATGAGCTTGGTCCATTACGGCATATTATTTAAATCTATGTGTAATCAATGCATCTGAGTTCAAGGTATAGAATATATACAGAAATTATTTGTTTTTTTTTTTTATTTTATTCATTATTATTTTTTTTCTTCTTTCACTTTATTCTGTTATCTTTTTATTTTATTTATTTTTTTTCATTTGTTTATTTGTTTGGCTATATTTCTGTATATAATTTTGATTTTTTGAGAAAATTTAATACTTTGTCCACCATGGAGGGGTTGTCTGCAAGTGCTTCAGATATATCTCTTGGAATTTCATTCTTTTCTTGGGCGTCTACGTATAACCTGCAAGACTCGAAGATATGGCGCACAGAAATCGGTTCATTACATGACACACATATAGGCTTTTCCTTCCCCTCCATAAGGAAACCATGAGTAAGCCTGGTATGACCTAGGCGAAGGCGAGCTATAACTACCTCGCCTCTTCTACTGCTGCATTGGGATGATCGCCATGGCTTCTTCTTTTGACCATTTTCAATTTATTTTCGGAAACCTCCGCCCACATGGAGTGCCATCCCATCTTCCACCTAAATGTCGATAAACTGTACTATATGACATTTTTACTGATAAAATTGCTTATCAACAACTTGAAAAGCCTTGTTTTTTTTTTTTTACAGACAAGTTGCTTGTACATTCAGAATTCTTAATAAGGTGAGGATAGTTAGGCATTCCGGTTATTAGAAATCCAGGAATGTTGAGAAACAACTTTATATGTTTAGGGAAATCTATATTGTTTTGATCCCTAAACCAATAAAAAAAAAAAAAAAAATTAACAAAGTTAAGTTATAAATTATAATTTATCAATTATAATAATTAAACCGATTAAAACAACATGTTAGATAGACAAATAACAAATCTCTTATAAAAATCATATTTTTGCAAACAAAATATGATTTTTATAAGCGATTTAGTATTTGTCTATCTAACATGTTGTTTTAATCGGTTTAATTATTATTTTTTGTAATTAATAATAAGGTATAATAAGCATTTAATTTTCAATAATACTGATTGAGGTCAATAAATGAGATAAAAACTATTTTATCTTTTATGTTATACCAAATTACAGAATTAAATCAATATCGGTTCAGCAGTTTCGGATTTTATCCCAAACAATCGTCGTGACAAGAGATTTATATATACCTCTCTCTCTCTCTCTCTCTCTCTCTCTCTCTCTATATATATATATATATATATATAGATACATAGATAGATATTTATTTTATTTGTGTAAGATAAATCTTGTACAAATAATATCAATTTTAGACCCTTTGTTTCTTTCCATTTTGAGTCTGGTAAATGCTTTAATACTTTAACAATTTCACAGCAAATGACAATATAAATTGTGTATAGTTCTAAAGTTAACTTAATATATAATATACATCATTCATATATTTATTTTATTACATATGTTATTTATATTAATCATACATTTATACTAAAACTTACTAAGATTACTTTTATAATTTTTTTTACAATTGTTACCTTAAATTTATCAGTATTGTCAAAATATGTTAATTAATGTGCGCTTCAAAATAGAACAAAAAAAACAACAAAAAAAAAAGTAAAACTGACAGTAAAACATGGAGAAATTGTTGATATTGTGAATCTACTCATTGACACTAAGAGAGTGAAACTTCTTACAGATATGATGATTAGATAGTTAGCCGTCGAGGTGATAAGTATAGTAGAATGGTTGGGATTTGGCTAAAGAAACCTTAATACGATTTTTGTTAAAAAATCTATATTTAGGACGTTTCGGCTACTCATTGGTGGCCTTCGTCAGCTAAAATGACAAGAAAAACAGAAATTAATACAGAAAAAAGTTTATAATTGAGATAAGTAACAGAACTATAAATACACTTAACTTATTATAAAAGAACAATTTGGTCTTAAATTCTTAGAATGAGTAGAATGAAAATCAAAAGAAACATAACAAAAAAAGGAAGAAAAAAGGCTATTATATTGAAGTTTATATACGTGTAAGTAAATAGGTGCTAATAGTAACATTTATTAATTATAACAAAGAAACAAGATACTACATATTTATGGAAATGCCTGGAGGCAGAGGAAGACCAATGTTGACAGTTAAGCAACCATTGTGGAAGTGTCTAATTAATGTTACTACTAGCACCTGTTTACTTATATAAACTTCAATATAATAGCCTTTTTTCTTCTTTTTTTGTTATGTTTCTTCTGATTTTCATTCTACTCATTCTAAGAATTTAAGACCAAATTGTTCTTTTATAATAAGTTAAGTCTATTTATAGTTGTGTTACTTATCTCAATTATAAAGTTTTTTCTGTATTAATTTCTGTTTTTCTTGTCATTTTAACTGACGAAGGCTACCAATGAGTAGCCGAAACGTCCTCTTACAGATAGTCTCCATGAATTTATAAAACCGATTCAATTCCTCTATTGTGGTTATATTTAACATATTTTGAATAGCCTGAAGGTCAGAGGACGCAGAAGAATTAATTGTATTAATTAATTAATTAATTAATAATTGTAATTAAGAATTTGTATTTGATTTTAGCTGTCGAAGGCTACCAAGGTATAGCCGAAATGTTGGGAATATAGATTTCTCTAAAAAAATTATTTTTTTTAATATTATTTTAATATCTAAAAAAAAATTATTATTATTCTCTGCGCATTGTACTTATTTTATTTTATTATTTAGCCGGAACGTCCTTAATACAGTTTTTTTTTTACAAATATCGTGTTGATGTTTTCCTAGCCAAATCGCCACTATTCTCGTATTTCTACCGATCCGATTTCGTTTGATCCGATTTAGACACAGCTCGTCAGCAATAACCTCGATGTTAAGTGAAAATTAGTGATTAATTTCAGAAATACAATCTAATAAGCATAAAAACCTTCGATTAGGTTGAATGTTCGAGGTAAGAGAAGCATTAGTATTCATATTTTAAAACTTTTTATAAGAAAGGTAGGTAGAAGGTTATAAGCGTTGGATGGCTATAAACATCTTTCCACGTAATTTAAGAAACAAGTGAAACAAAAATGTGGAATTGACAAAGTTGTTCTAAATTTTATTAGCTTTAATTAAAAAAAAAAAAAAAATAAAAAAAAAAAAATAAAATGCATTGAAATCGGTTACGATGTAGAGGCTGTAGGCCTTTTTGAAACACAATATGTGGTTGGCGCCATTTTGCTTCGTCGGTCCGAAATCGGTCTAGAAACAAACAACGGAGAATCGGTGGCCAATTGATCGGATCGGGACCAATGTAGGCACCTGCATTGAGATGCATGTGTATGTTTTTCTTCCGACAGCTGGTGGCTATCGGATCGGATCGGATCCGGACCAATGTAGGTGCCCTTTTGTGAGAATGTTCACGGCCGTTGCTGTTACTGTGTCTAATTTGATGTTTGTTCTGTGCGCATGGAAACACTCATCGGGCTGTATTCTGTTTAGTAAACCAGCCGGAACTGGATGAAACGATATTCCGGTATGGAAGAGAAATATGCGGCATGGAAAAGAGAAAGTACGAAGCTGTAAGTTATTGGCCTGGATTTATGGAGAAGCCTAACCCGGAATAAAGAAAATAGATTTTTTTTTGTTCCTGATTGTGTGTATGATTTAGCAGAGGGTCGGCCATTAGCTTTTATCGCCCGGAAAATTCGGTCTCGCTTTTCCTTTACCGTCGGTTTCTTGTTGAAAAACTAACAACAGGGTGGGCCGAAAAATCCCATTTTTTTTATTTCGAAGTTGTAATAGTGCGGGAAAGTTGCGAATTATATAGAGAAATAAAAGGAAACAAAAATTATCAAAATCGGTTGAAATCTTCCGTTCTCGCAAAGGCTTTGAAATTTGACAAAATATGAAAAATCTTCCTTTTTGGGAATATTTTTAAAATTTTTGAATTAGATGATATCGTAATATAATAGTTTTTAACGTCTTCGAATAGAGCCTAAAAACATTGTGTATTAATTTGTTATAGATAAGTTGATATCTTTCATTCGTGCAAAGGGCTCAAAAGTTGCCCAAATATTGAAAATTTTACATTTTGATCATTTTACTTTCCTTTTAGCACTTTCCTCCGAAGGAAAGTAGCTATTGAGGTTGGACTCATGACGGAATTTTTGAAAAATTTCTTCAAATCTTTATCGATCCTACCTAGTAGACACCGAAAATGCCCCCCGTTAAAATTTATATATATATATATATATATATATATATATATATATATATATATATATGCATATATATATATATGTGTCTGTTAACACGATAGTGGCCAGAGTTTTTGTTTTTTCGTCACGAAACTTGGTATATAGCATTCAATTAGCAAACGATTGAACGAGTTCGTTAACCACTAAAGCTGGTCCACCGGAAGGGGGGGTTTACCACGAACCCAAAACACTTATTTGACTATGTCAGCCGTAATATTTGTTTTATTTCAACGAAACTTGGTATTCGTAGTGGTAATATAGAGAGAAAAGTGAGATATAAAAATGAACTAAATCGGTTCATTAGAAGGGGGGGTTTACTCCGGACCCACAATACCAATTCGCCACTACCAGCCGTGATTTTTGGTATATTTCGACGAAACTCTGTATTCGTAGTGCTAATCCACAGGTAAATATGTGTTGTAAAAATAAACTAAATCGGTTCATTAGAAGGGGGGGTTTACTCCGGACCCAAATTCCTAATATACTCATACCGGTCATAATTTCTGCTGTATTGTAACGAAACGCGGTATACGTCGTGGGTAACTCATGAGAAAGAAGTGTTGTAAAAATGAGCTGAATCGGTCAATCGGAAAGCGGGGGTTTAATTTGTAATATATTTGAATAGAAAAGCCGGCAGACGTAGGTTCACAAAGCCGCCGCAAGGAGCGCTTTCTACCACTAGAGTGACTGTATCCTGTTCCTGCGTTAGATCAAAATACGATAATATGAGGATTTTTGTATTTATTACGTAGTGTAGTAGGTACCATGTGTAAAAATAACTCTGGAAGCAAATTAATAATTGATCAGTTACTCATTACAAATTTAAAAGAGAACTATTCATGTTTTTATTTTATTTATGTAGGATATTTTAAGCAAATTGTTCTGGAAAGCAGTCTACACTACCCAAATTCTGAGGAAAGTGCTTAGTTATGCAGCTCCTGCGTGACGGACTTTTATTACTCTATATAATTCGCAACATTTCCGCACTATTACAACTTCGAAATAAAAAAAATGAGTTTTTTCGGCCCACCCTACTATACAACGCTGAGATGTTAGGTGTTGTTTGTTATAAACCTATTATACAACGCTGAGATGATAGGTGTTGTTTGTTATAAATTTACTAATCTTGTGAGAAATTTTGTGTAAACTAACGTCCACTATTTATATTATAGTGATAATTCTTTTTTTTTTTTTTTTTTTTTTTTTTTTTTTTTTTTTTTTTTACGGCGCATCTACATTTAAGCCAATTTTGCCGGGCTAGCTACAGGTTTCCACCCTTCCCAAGCATCCATGTTGGGGAAGGGAATTCCTTCAAAGGGCCCATAGATAAGAAAAAGTCTGACTCGCAGGAACTGAGTAATTTTTGCACGGTTCCGTTCTTATCCCTAGTGTCATTTGGAAAGCATTAAATATAAACAGTTATAATTTCTGCACGGTTCCGTTCTTATCCCTAGTGTCATTTGGAAAGCATTAAATATAAACAGTTATAATTTCTGCACGGTTCCGTTCTTATCCCTAGTGTCATTTGGAAAGCATTAAATATAAACAGTTATAATTTCTGCACGGTTCCGTTCTTATCCCTAGTGTCATTTGGAAAGCATTAAATATAAACAGTTATAATTTCTGCACGGTTCTGTTCTTATCCCTAGTGTCATTTGGAAAGCATTAAATATAAACAGTTATAATTTCTGCACGGTTCCGTTCTTATCCCTAGTTTCATTTGGAAAGCATTAAATATAAACAGTTATAATTTCTGCACGGTTCCGTTCTTATCCCTAGTGTCATTTGGAAAGCATTAAATATAAACAGTTATAATTTCTGCACGGTTCCGTTCTTATCCCTAGTGTCATTTGGAAAGCATTAAATTTTAAACAGTTATAATTTCTGCACGGTTCCGTTCTTATCCCTAGTGTCATTTGGAAAGCATTAAATATAAACAGTTATAATTTCTGCACTGTTCCGTTCTTATCCCTAGTGTCATTGGGAAAGCATTAAATATAAACAGTTATAATTTCTGCACCTTTCCGTTCTTATCCCTAGTGTCATTGGGAAAGCATTAAATATAAACAGTTATAATTTCTGCGCGGTTCCGTTCTTATCCCTAGTGTCATTGGGAAAGCATTAAATATAAACAGTTATAATTTCTGCGCGGTTTCGTTCTTATCCCTAGTGTCATTTGGAAAGCATTAAATATAAACAGTTATAATTTCTGCGCGGTTTCGTTCTTATCCCTAGTGTCAATTGGAAAGCATTAAATATAAACAGTTATAATTTTGAATTATTCTTCAACTGACCTTATTCTTAATCTTCTTATTTTCGTGGTAGGCGGAAGGCCAAACAATAAAAACTTCACCACAAAGTATCACCAACTTTATTACCTCCCTACATGTTTCACACCTTCTTTTGGTGCCTCTTCAGGGGAAAAAGTTACATATATAAAACTTACAGCCTCAATCTGAGGAGGACAACCTTCCACCAGTGCGACCTGCCAACAGTTTAGACGTGGCCGCACTGGTGGAAGGTTGTGATCCTCAGATTGAGGTGTGGGGAGGTAATAAAGTTGGCGAAAAGTTGTGGCGAAGTTTTTATTGTTTGACCTTCCGCCTACCACGAAAATAAGAAGTAATAATTTTGGTTTGACCTCTCATGAAATACTTTTTTGGCACCAGAAACGTTACGGATGAGTTAGTCTCAGTTCTGAGTATACCGTTGGAAAGATGATTAAATTTTACAATTCGTGAGATTCGGCAGCTTGAAGGATTTTTTTATTTATTTTTTTTAGAGTAGTGATTTTTGAAAAGTTATCGCTAACAAGAATCTTTCATTTATTTCTAGTTTCTGAATTGATATCGTGATCTGAATGAGAAACTTGTGAACTTTGGATGTGCATTCGCCTTAAAGCAAATTTAATGCTGATTTCTAAAATTTTATCAAATTTTGAAAAGAAATGTGTGCAATTAGAGAAAATTAGAGTTTTACTATAAAAAACTATTTTTTTTTTTTTTTTTTTTTTTTTTTTTTATATAATGAACCTTTGGAACGGCATATGTCTGGAACGGAGTAAGATAGAAATGTATGGTTTGTGGTGTTGAAGTACATTTTTTGTCAAGTTTCACTCCCTGAAGTATTGTTATTAACTTGTAATACACCCTTTTTACAGTATGAGTAACATAAATTAACCAAAAAACGAACTATTAATGTTAAGGACGATAGAATTAGTTGAATGATTAACAAATTATATAATCCTTGTCATTCATATAAATTATTGTATAGAAAATAATTATTACTAAAATAATACCCACTTTGTTTTTAAGAAATAATATATTTATTTCTCCGAGTAAAAAAACCCACCCCTGGTGTGTTTATCTCTTAGGGTAATTTCCGACCCGACAAGATAGGCTTTGCTGGAGAAAAAGGAAACGTTAATTTTGAAGTTCGTTTTCTGATAAACCAGGCTGGGGTTTAAATTTGTGAAGATTAATTTCCGGTTTTTTATTAAAAATGCAGTCGGGAAGTTTCGGGAAACTAAACGTAAAAAAAAAAAAATATACTAAGAAATAATTGCAATATATCTAAACCCTAGTAAGAAAGCATTTATTAAAATACCAACAAATGCTTGTACAATAATATATGAGGCGTCTAGAATCAAAAGAAGACGCATCACTATTTTTACGATTTGTGAGGTAACAGTTGGATTTACAATTTCGAAAGGTCCTCTATATACTGGTAAAGAAAAGAATTTTCAAAACTTAATAGATCATGCTGTTTTAGCGCGGTTCCTCCCTCCCCCATAGGGAGGAACCCCGCTTATAAGGTTGATTTCATGACGCAATCCGGAAGTGCCGACTAGAAAATTTTGCGTTTCAGAACCCATAGAGACCGAAAATGATAGTGGTTAAAATTTGTATATATATATATATATATATATATACATAAATATACACACATATATTTGTCTGTTCGCTATGTAGCTCCCAGACGAATGGTCCGATTTTGATGAAATTTGGTACAAAAATCTTTCGTCTAATTTGAAAGGTCAAGTTCGTTAACCAGCAAAATCCGCCTACTGGAATATGGCGTTTGGGGCGAAATTCGCGCAAAAAAAAATCGTAACGCTTACGTTTTTAAGTTCAAAAGCTCGTAAGTACTCGTTTTATATGCTTCTTGGGCTAGGAAAACGAATGAAACCAAGGCGATAGTTTTAACCGTTTTCGAGAAAATTGGAAAAATAGTTTTTGAATACCGTTTTTGGTTTGGGTACTTAGAATCATGGGATTCAGTTGAAACATTTTCTGCATGTTCTACTTTCATTAAAACTAATATGTTGAAATTTTGGTTACGTTTGGAGTAAAGGAAGGGTTAGAATAAAATATTTTATTAACAGACATAAAAAGTTTTGGTAACTTTGTTTACTTCCCTTAATATCTCGAAAAAGGTTGAGAATCTTGGTAAACAGAAGAATACCATTAGAAAGCTTATTAAATGCTCTACAAAAAAGGTTCTAATGAAAGTTTTGATTAGGCGATGTCAATCGGAGAAATAAGAGCTTAAAACTTTAAAGTAATTGATTTCGCTTATTCGAACTGTTCTTTTTGTCTGTTTTTTATTCCTTGTTATTTTTTAATTGCTTATAGTTGGATAATGTATTGGAAAATAAAACAGGTTAAGAAAAATAAGAAAAACAATTTAATGTTAGAAATATAGAGTTCCAAGATTCCAAGACCTTGTAACTAGCGGGACCGTTTCTAGTGTTAGCCGACCCTTCCAGGTAAGATCGTAAATCATGACCTCTCAAGACTTTACAACACACAGGAATGGCGATAGTGACCTTAAGGGTTGACACGCTATAATAATAATTAATTAAAAAAAAAAAAAAAGACTGGTGGAACCAAAATAATAACTGCTTGTATTTTAATCTTTCCAAATTAGACTAGGGATATGAAAGGAACCGCGCTAAGATGATGCAGTTCCTGCGAGACGGACTTTTTAATGCTGAAGTGGAAAATTAGCTTCAATATAAGACATGCATCAGTGAAGTTTAAAACTACAGCTAAGTAAGACACATCAAAAATAGATAATACAACATAGATAACATAGCCTTCAAAATAGATAATACAATATAGATAACATAGCCTTCAAATTAGATAATACAACATAGATAACATAGCCTTCAAATTAGATAATACAACATAGATAACATAGCCTTCAAATTAGATAATACAGCATATAAATTTCTCAAAAACATTCTTCTGTGATACTTACAACATTTAAGTAAATTATACATAAGTATAAAATTAAACAGAAGACTTGTTCAGTTTTTGTGTTTTCTGAACAAATTGGTTTCAATTATGTGTGTTGTTTTGATACCAGACGACTTATATCACAATTACACATTTTCGCAGTAACATAAATTTTACTTCAACGGAATGATTAAAATATCAGTTTCCCGATCTAGAACGAGATTTGATATTTATAAGGTTATAAACAGTGTTGGGCAAAACTAACGTTAGTAAACTAAACTAACGTTAGTTTTCCCTAACTAAAACTAAACTAATGTTGTATTTTTAGTTTTAGTTTTAGTTTAGTTTTAGATTTGTATAATTATTAATCATGTGGACTCCGTTTTTAGTATGGTAATTAGTTTAGTTTAGTAATGGAGACCTAAATTTGTGACTTTTGTTTAGTTTTAGTTTTTAGTTAACTAATTTAGTTTATCAAAGAACATATGTTTGCAAATTACGAGAAAAAGCCACAATTTTTTATTCTTAAGCAAGTTCTATTAGTTTTTATAATTTACTTGAGTATCGAAATAACATATGATTTATATTAATTCATGTTTTTTAGTAAAACTAAACTAAACTCAGTGTTGGGCAAATCTAACGTTAGTAAACTAAACTAACGTTAGTTTTCTCTAACTAAAAGTAAACTAATGTTGTATTTTTAGTTTTAGTTTTAGATTTGTATAATTATTAATCATGTGGACTCCGTTTTTTGTAATGCAATTAGTTTAATTTAGTAAAAGAGACCTAAATTTGTGATTTTAGTTTAGTTTTAGTTTTTAGTTAACTAATTTAGTTTATCAAAGAACATATGTTTTCAAATTACGAGAAAAAGCCACAATTTCTTATTCTTAAGCAAGTTCTATTAGTTTTAATAATTTACTTAATTATCGAAATAACATATGATTTATTATAATTCATGTTATTTTAGTAAAACTAAACTAAACTAAACTAAACTAATTTTTTAGTTTAGTTTTTAGTCAATTCCCAAAGATTTAGTTTTAGTTTTAGTTTAGTTAAAATCCATTAATTAGTAAAATTTAAGTTTTAGTTTTTTTTTAGGTTGCAATTTTTAGTTTATTCCAAAAAGTGAATTTAGTTTTAATTTTAGTTTTAGTTTTTAGTTTTGCCCAACATTGACTAAACTAAACTAAACTAAAGATTTAATTTAGTTTTTAGTCAATTCCCAAAGATTTAGTTTTAGTTTTAGTTTAGTTAAAATCCATTAATTAGTAAAACTTTAGTTTTAGTTTTTTTTAGGTTGTAATTTTTAGTTTAGTTTTACTTTATTCCAAAAATAAAAACATGAATAGTTCTCTTTTAAATTTGTAATGAGTAACTGATCAATTATTAATTTGCTTCCAGAGTTATGTTTACACATGGTACCTATTGCACTACGTAATAAATACAAAAAACCTCATATTATCGTATTTTGATCTAACGCAGGAACAGGATACAGTCACTCTAGTGGTAGAAAGCGCTGCTTGCGGTGGCTTTGTGAACCTACGTCTGGCGGGCTTTTCTATTGAAATATATTACAAATTAAACCCCCGCTTTACGATTGACCGATTCAGCTCATTTTAACAACACTTCTTTCTCATGAGTTACCCACGACGTATACTGCGTTTCGTTACAATACAGCAGAAATTACGACCGGTATGAGTATATAAGTAATTTGGGTCCGGAGTAAACCCCCCTTCTAATGAACCGATTTAGTTTATTTTAACAACACATATTTACCTGTAGATTACCACTACGAATACCGAGTTTCGTCGAAATATACCAAAAATCACGGCTGGTAGTGGCGAATTGGTATTGTGGGTCCGGAGTAAACCCCCCTCCTAATGAACCGATTTAGTTTATTTTTACAACACATATTTACATGTGGATTACCACTACGAATACCGAGTTTCGTCGAAATATGCCAAAAATCACGGCTGGTAGTGGCGAATTGGTATTGTGGGTCCGGAGTAAACCCCCCCCCCCCCCTTCTAATGAACCGATTTAGTTGATTTTTACAACACATATTTACCTGTAGATTACCACTACGAATACCGAGTTTCTTCGAAATATACCAAAAATCACGGCTGGTAGTGGCGAATTGGTATTGTGGGTCCGGAGTAAACCCCCCACCCCCCCCTCCTAATGAACCGATTTAGTTTATTTTTACAACACATATTTACCTTAGATTACCACTACAAATACCGAGTTTCTTCGAAATATACCAAAAATCACGGCTGGTAGTGGCGAATTGGTATTGTGGGTCCGGAGTAAACCCCCCCCCCTCCTCCTAATGAACTGATTTAGTTTATTTTTACAGCACATATTTACCTGTAGATTACCACTACGAATACCGAGTTCGGAGGAAAGTGCTAAAATTGTGTTGATTTGACATGGAATGACCCATAGTCTAGTTCTTGGACTCTAGGAGTTCTGCAAAGTGGTGGGTCGCGCTTCCTCCCTTCCAGGGGTTGTAGTTACATACACCATCCTGTCGTTTTATCCTAGAATTCCCTTCCACCATCCTACCCATCTTCATTTCTTATTCAGTTATAAGTGAGTCAGTGTCTAGATCTGTTGTATTGTTTGTGCCTTGAATTTCCGGTGTACAGCGCAGTTCAGTGACTTCTTGATTTATGATGTCGAAGCCTACCAGTTATAAAACTTTAACGTTGCCAGTGAAAATAGCTGCAATTAAAGAAGTTGAAAATGGAATAAAGAAAAAATCTGAAATTGCCAAGGACTTTAGAATTCTTCCTAACACTTTATCAACTTACCTGAAAAATAATGAAAAAATTCTTGCCCATGAAAATGACTTTTTTCAAAACAATAGACTTTTATTTTTACTTTTTTATAAATTATTTATTACATATGGACGTAATCATCAATTTATGAAATATTTGTTATTGTTTAAATAAAATGTATGTATTTTTTTAAGTTAAAAGATGTGAAAATATGAAATTCGATTTTTTACCCCTTTATTTTCAAAAACTTTTGTAATTAGAATTTTGGATAATTCGAACTTTTTTATAGAGGTTCGAATTATCCAAGTTCTACTGTAACACAGTACGGTGGGAAGGAATATAAAGATCGGAAGGACGTGATCGGGTGTTATGGAGGAGACAGAGGATTTTAATTAACTAGATTTAATATTCAAGGACTTGGTCATGCACTGAGCCGAGGAAGTACTGCAACCAGAGATCTCTGTACCAAATGTACAAATATTCAGTTTTCGACACTTGGCTCTTGATTTGGTTATCATTAACCATCCAGTAGTGGTCCCTTTTTGGGACATCCATAGTAGCGCTGTACCTCACAGGTGCTAACTCTATTTCACACGGGGAAATGTGCCACAGCAACCTGATCACATTGCTATTTGAGAGAGATAGTACAAAACTGCAGACTTGATAACAAAATAACTGTTAGAGACCAAGTAGTATAAGTTATAAATTATTTATTACATTTTATTCAATTGTTGTATCGCAAATATCTTAGCGTCTAGGTATAGGGGAATAGCCTGGCAGCCGAGATACAAGCCCGGAGACGGTTATCAGACGATCTTAATCCTCTTCGGGATTGCCCCTATCTCTTTGCGATAGGACGGCTGATTCACCTTCGAGCCTACAGAGTCCGCCACCTCCCGGTGCAATCTTCGAATGAGGGCAGCACTTTACGGGCTCGTCTCCAAGATTATCGCCGATTTGCGAGCTGCCCGCCCTAAGTCAGTACAGCCTCGACTCCCTTAGGATGAGTGCAGCCTTGAGTCCCTGAGGAACAGCACGTGCTTGAGGCCATTGTGAGCACCTTTTTTCTCCTGCTGCATCCATTCTCTGGAGGTACAACTTCTTCGAAGCCCCGCCAAGCTCCACTTTTCAACCTGGCGTCAGCGGCTACAGGGAAGGCGCAGCATCAACCAGATAAGCGAGACTATAATCCTTTTTTACCCTCAGCGGCCACTATTCGCCCGATCATCAGCTGTACATGCTTGTATTTTTTATTATTTTCATTCGCACAGAAGTTTAATATTTTTTTTTTTTCTTATTTTTCAAATCTAACATACTAACCAGTGCCTGCTCCATAAGGAGATATTTTTTTTTCTTATACTTTCAAATAAATAATTCAATTTTTTTTTCTATCATTCTATATAGTTTTTCATTTAGCCTCAATAATAGGCACCTATATGTTCAGCTCCATTTTCTCATCAACCTTTTCTATATATATATACATTTCAATAGCAATTTGGTGCTGAGCGTTAACAATAACACTTTTGTTTTTGCGGGGGATATAAGAAACCATCGTTTTCGATTAAATAAAACCATGTCATGTTCGATATGAAATAAAATATGAAATTGAATAATCAATCTATGTATAGGAGTTGAACGTCTAAACCCGGCCATACTTAAAGACACTCTGCTGTGATTGGTATAAGTGCAAAATTTCTGATTTTTTTTTTTTAAAGCATCATTTTTCATGACTACACTATTACTAGGTACTGGAAGTGGAGTCGTAATCCACTTTTGTAACGCTTTTTTTCAGTTTAGTCATCGCTAAAGCATATTTATACAACGTCCTGTGATCCTGTGTTGCTAAAATGTGTATAAGAGGCCATCTTAAATCTTATCCTATATTCCTAGGATATTCTTGTAAAAAAGGGTAGGAAATCACACGAATAGTGGCGCTGTAACTATAAATTGAAGACCAATTTTTACTCCTCTCATTTATTCTAAGGTCGAATAAACTCACCCACATTCTCACAGATGATAGCATAGTAAGATAGAGAACGAAACGTGTAAATATCTCATATCTGTAAAACTTACGTGAGTTGTGGCGCGGCACCTGAGAGGTGACGAGGGCAGCCACTGACAATGATGAGCTCACAAAAATGCGTCAATGCGACTGGCCGGTGGAAAAACGCAAATCCGGAAGATACTAAAGCGGAGAGCTCGCCAAAACACGGCTGCCAACCGTAATCCTAAAAATAAAAAATTATGCACCTCTCAGGTGCGCGCCACTAACGGAGGGTTAAGAAAAATATGTCAGAAGACAATTCGAGCGTCTGTTTTTGAATTTAATAATAACGAAGCGATAATAATAAGATTCAGGCAGTAAAGCGTTCTACCTGGAAGGGCGCGAGGGTCTGGATAATGAAGGAAGCTTCTTGTACATAAAAAAAAAACAGCACGTGTAGCCATCGGGGAGCGAAAGAGCCAACGGAGCGAGAATGACAAACACTAACAGGAACCCCACGCTGCAATGGGGTGTCGAGTAGACGCGCGGGAAGGTAGTCGAAGCGTTAATAATCCTGTCTATATAATAGTCAGCCGGAAGGTACCTCCGTGGGGAGTGTGCGCTATCTATCGGTGGCTAAGTGAATTATTGCAGAAGGGGAGGCAATCATCGAAAAGGGGGAAGGGGAGTGTGAGCGAGTCAATTCAGGTCCTAACTACGGGCTGTTTGTTGGGGTTTGTATTCCAGTCAGCAGCTATAGGCCTATATCTCCAGCAACCTCTGCGGGGAAACATGTTTCATTACTTCTGTTATGACGTGTTTTTCCCTCACCAGCATAGAAAGGAAACCCACTAATGAGGTTGATCGCAGGACGCATCCCAGAAATGCCGGCCCGAAAACTAAGACATTTCAAGGTCCAGAACACTTAGATCAACAAAATAATGGTGGTTTAAATTTATTTATATATATATATATATATATATATATATATATATAGAGAGAGAGAGAGAGAGAGAGAGAGAGAGAGAGAGAGGCGAGGTTAGCTCTGTGGTAGAGCACTGGACTAATAAGCTGAAGGCCTGAGTTCAAATCCCGAGCAAGCACTAAAGATTTTTTCTTCTAGTGTCTTCGTTCACCGGTTGAATTCGGCCTCCCTGACCGTCCCTAGGCCAACCCATCCTTTAATAAATTTAATAATGGGTACCTTGGTTGGTGCTAATGACTCTAGCAGTTGAAGCAGCCAAGGGGAATATCAGGCGGCCGGAGCATAGTACTGACCACACTATCTCCCTAGTGTGCCGTATGGTCATGAATCAGATATATATATATATATATATATATATATATATATAAATATATTTATGGATATAGACTTATAAATAGGATCATTGTTTTAATAATATTTTCTGTTTTAATATAAATATGACGTGTTGACTTGTTTTTGTAGCTTCATAAGCTTGTGTGAATAACCTTGCAATAATGCGTTAATATAAAGCTTATTATCGGAATTTATAAGACACCTGATACTTGCGTATAGTATAACCCGATATTTGATACCCAATGTTAGCCTATATTGGCAGTATTTGTGTTTATAATCCAGAATTGAGGGTAGGTATCTAACAAAATAAATAATGATCGGAATATTAATTTTATCAATTTTTTCTTGGATATTTGTGAATTGTTCCGTACATTTACAATTAATGAAATCCCGAGATAACGAAGGACCTGAGTTGAACAGATGTGAGTAAGAAAACGTAGGGTATATGAAGCAGAGACCAGAAGAAAATACAGGTAAGGTACGATGAGGTAGTCAGCGGTAGCTACAAGTTGGTAGAAACACCAACCTGGACGAGCTTCATTAGCATAGAAATTCTATTTGGATAATGTTATAGCACCATCTCGTTGGAACAGCTCTGGAGAAGGTTATAGCAGGAGAACAACCATGTATATGCAGTCTCCATGTACATAAAGCTAAAAATTAAAAATTATTTACACTCCATTTTCCACAGTATGTCTCTTTTGTAGGTTTCAAGCCATACAGGAGCATAGAGTACACTTAAGAACGGCTGAGGGTGGAATTTTTAAAATACTACAATAAATATACACAAAAATAAAACGGAAAAAATTGAAACTTATAATTATGAACTAAGAATAACCTCTTCCTTTATTTCAGCAGTTGAGGACTTTTTGTTATTTTCATTAATCTCTTGGACACGGTTACATACACTTCCTTGCATATACTTACACCTGTATTAAACAACTAGCTGAATACCCGTGCTTCGTCATGGCAGATAAGTAGTTATTTAATTACATTAAATAATGTAACATCAAAATTAACGCTAGTATGTATATAATTTTGTGCAGTTCATTATAGCACGGTTCTCGTCATGCTATATGTTATTCATTAATTAATAAGTAATCAAAGTATAATGTTTCTGTACATTGGGGCGCTCCGGACCAGTGTCTAGAAACAGATAACGTAGAAATATCCCGTTGTCTACGGGTTACCATTAACAGGAGTTTAAGGGTTCAGGATATTATTCCCTCGGATAGACCATCTCCAGGTACAGGGTAAACTCTATGAGGGACAAAATCACAGTTTATTTCTAGTAATTGAAGGTCTACCATCATAGTTGAAATGAAGCTCAAATAGAAAAAATACAAAGAAATAAATACAATTCGGTAACAGCTGACCTGTTATCGTCCTAGCAACGCTTGCTGCCTAGGCGTGCCTGCACTCTAACCAACTAAAAATTCAAACCCTCTTAAAATACTTACAAATTTTAATATAAAAAAGTCCTTTCTTAGCGAGTGTTTACATGCTAAAGAGAGTGTCCACGTAAAATTTCATATTTTTCTGTCAAGTGGTTTGGGCTGGGCGATGATAGGCCAAGGAGTGAGTGAGTGAGTGGTATTTGACAAATAGATGGTTAAACAAATACAGGCAGACCATTAGTTTCTTCAGGGTTGGTATCCCACAGCTGCCAAAAATAATGGACAAACTGTTCTGTGATGTTATTTTGACACACCACGGGCCTTGTGACGGGATGGGAAGAACGTATAGAATAAATAAGATTAGAATTACTTTTTAATCCAAAACCTTTATGGGTTATAATGTCCAAGATAAGCCGCACCAAGGCCTATAAGATCGATTGTGAATCCCGAAGAGTCGGACTGTTATAACATCTGACCCTCGCCAGGAATGAACTTTAAAAGGGTAGTGAGGTTTAGCACAGGTATCCTCATTGGATCATGAGTGAAGTCCGTTTCAAAAAGCTGATATCTCTTGACTGCAAGCACCGTACACCTGCAAACGATACGGTATGAAGTTTCATCGTCCTCTAAGCTTTTTTAAATAAAGATACAGATACAGTATGCAGTTTCCTTTAAGGAGAGGTCGGTAGTCTTACCTTAGTCCTGCACAGATTATGAAGAGTGTTCGTCCTCTTCCTGTTCAAGGAAATTATAAACTGTTCTGCTGTTGTTTCTAGGTGGTACAATAGCGCCAAACTCTGTGTTAAGATTTCACCCATCTCCAAATGCGGAACACCTGGGAAATACCACATAGACATTCTAGTGAGATGGACAAGTATATATCAACTCGTCTGCCTTCTCGTTCTTCTTAATGCCAGAGTGTACTGGTGTTCACCGACCACGGTCCTATTAACAGTCTTCGCAACATCAGCAATATGATTCAGCAGTATCTCTTTACTTAGGTATGTGTTTGGTGTAAAGCTGAGCCGGTCCTCAAAGTCCGACGGCGTGCAGAGAAATGGATCACTCAGATCTCTGCGGATCATCTCACATTGGGCGCCCAACGTTGGGCATGATCTATGTCTCAACATCAAAGAGCCAGCAGATTATTATTTTGCTCACGGCATTTTCGTTCTATTTGTTTATCATAATATATATATATATATATATATATATATATATATAACGTTAATATTGGCTCAAACGAATTATGAATAGCCCATCAAAGCCTGAAGAAATAGCGTTTCAGGAAAAATGAAAGTATAAAGTATTAAAGCAATACGCTTTCAGCCGGTGTCAGGATAAACAATATCATTTCGGCACTTTATCAGAAATAACGGCCAAATTATAAGAATTTGGCTTCAGAGCACGTAGAGGCTCCCTTCATGAAACCTTTTTCATTTTATGTCGAATACTTAAAGAGAACCTAGTACCCTATAAAAATTATGCCGCACCTATAAAATTGTTATGGGCAATTATCTTTGGATTAAATTTCTCAACCTCATAATTCATGATAAAGTGATAAAGATCGCCTAATAAAAGCTTGTAAAGAGGTTGGCAAATATACGCATATTAAAATTAACCTCGGAAGTTTTGATACTAAAAAAGAATATTACTTTTACGCTTTCGTGCTGTCTTTTACCAGGATACGTATAACAGCAAAAAAAAAAAAAGAAAGAAAAAAAAAAAGAAAAAGAAATTCATTTGAAAACACTGGTGAACAGCCATTTTGTTGTCTTAGATCTTTGACTTTTTAGACTAATTTTTGGCCTCTGAATAAGAAGAAAACCTCAATTTTTGTCTATCACGTCAACTTTTAAAACTGCAATTTATCCTGTTTTTGGTAAAAACGTTCTTATTAAGGATTATATTGGGAAAACATACCAAATATACTGTTCAAAAAATAACTTTTTCTGGAGTGTTCAATCTGTGGATACTGCAAAACTAGTCAGCCAATATGAGTTAGGGTCCTCCAATGATTGCCGCTGAGAGTCTCGTATTTCAATACACTTATATTTTTTTATTCTAGAAGATGCTATTAAATATAAGAAAAAAAGAAAAGAAAAAAAAAACGAGTTACTTTTGCATAAGGCAGTGTTAGTAGAACATGGCCCACGTACACGTTGTTAATGGTCATTTTGACCATAAGGACTCATTTATGACCTAGGGTGCCGTTGACTTTTTCCTTCCTCGTGGTTTGTAGATTCAAAATAAGCAATAAAATATTTGACTTTGAAAAAACATTTTCAATTCTGCGGGGGTCAATATGGGGGTTATTTTTTTTCATTTTGAAGAATCCTCTGGCCAAAGGAAGGCCATGACTTTTTTTGACATCCTCGACATTCCACTTACCTTGATATCTATATATATATATATATATATATATATATATATATATATATATATGTATTTATATATATTTATTTATAACTGTTAATTATCATACATATCCTTAGCACCTTTACTCCAGATCACGAACCACCTCGCTGTGGCAGCAAGACGCCGCATGTGCGTTGTGGGGGCTACCTGGCAGGCTGGGAGAAAAAGTTAAAATGTTTTGGGGATCGCCTACAAACCTCCAGGATGTTTTATTCGTTCTTCCGTCGTCTCAGGGAGTGTTTCGAGTGCCTTATTCTGGAATCGTTCCGGGCCCAGACCTTTCTTTATTGTAAAAATAAATGTTTCTGATGGAAAATATCCAGAATTTGCAATAGGTAAGTTATTTTTCACATTAAAAAAACAAATGAAATCATAAAATGGAAAAAAAAATTACGATGTTCTGGGGTATTTTTGGTTTAGCCCTACCGCAGTCATCGTGTTAACTGTTTAGAGCCCTTAAGAAAGCTTGTAAGTCAATCCGAAACGTTGGCAGAAGAAATTCCATCATCTACACCTTCTAAATAGATAATATTGTTATTATAAGAGAGATAACATTATCAGACTGTATGCTATCAGATCTTCATGTTGAAGGAACCCTGCCGACATAGCTCCTGTGTTCCTCGCTCATTAATATAGAGAAGGAGTCTTCTCCCCAAACTCCAAGCCTCTACTTAAACCCCACCTCCAAAGTCCTAAATCTCTGGGAGCTTTGTCAAGCCCTCCAAAGCATCCAGTCTCCTACTTAGATAAACTCAAGGCTCGTAAATAATTTGTCCTTATAGTCTTCTGATTAAGCTTACTTGCTTTAGGATGGTAGACATTAATGATATCTTATACCTGCCGTTTTTGGGGGCGAGGTTAGCTCAATGGTAGAGCACTCGACTGATGAACTGGAGGACCAGGTTCAAAACCCGAGCGCGCACTAAAGATTTTTTTCTTCTAGTGCCGTTCGAGGGTTGGATTTCGGGTCCCAGATCGTCCCTAGGCCAACCCAGCCTTTAATTAGTTTATCAATGGGTACCTTGGTGCTAATGACTCTGGCAGTCGAAGCAGCAAGGGAAAAATCAGGCGGCCGGAGCATATTATTGACCACACTATGTCCCTAGTGTGCCGTATGGTCAAGAATCAGATACCTCTACAGTATCTGCCCCTCAGGGCCCTTGTGGCCTGTTACGGGACTGACTTTATTTCTTTTCTTTTTTTTTTTTTTCTTTTTTTATACCTGTCGTTTATACTTTTGGTTTTCATGGTAAAGCCCGCGGGCCAAAGCCTGTCCAAATATTATAGGAGCTGGCAACGTCAGAAATATATATATATATATATATATATATATATATATATATATATATATACATAATTCAACTACCGTTATTTTCGTGATATATTGGTTCTGAAACTTGAAATTTCTTAGTCAACACTTCAGTATTGTGTTATGAGGACAACTTCATAAGCGAGGTTCCTCCCTTTGGAACCGCGCTAAAACAAGAATTTTAGCATGGCTAAATTTTTACTAAATTGTCTCCCTCTCAATCCCCAAGACATTATATAGGCGGTCTGGCAAGTGGATGACGTTTATTGTTGTCTTTTGATATCCTCATTTTCTCAAAAAAGAAAATTCTGACGTCAAGGACAAGTAAGTGTTGTGGGATTGTAAAGAAAATGGTGGAATGACTGTAATTATACGTCTGATTTATACATACAAAATAAATTTGTTGAGAAATGTGTGAGGATAACAACGCCTAGAACACAATGTTTAATAAAAAGGCTGCTCGTTTAAGAAATTTGAAAATGGCCTGAAGGCCGGAACGACGTTGTGAAAAGGTGATGACATAAATAAATTACATATTTATAGTTTGAGGTGTTGATAATTTGAAAGGTATTTTAATTACATTGTCATATTTGTACAATGTATCGGAATTTCATTTTCACTTTTAATAAAAAAATTTAAACATTTTAATTAAATTTTTTTATATATATAATAAATCATGTACATAAAAAAATTAGTACCGAGCTATCTACAAGTTGTCCCCCCCCCCTTATATAATACCAAAAACATGTGAAAATGTATCATGAACTTGGTGGATTCATTTGCAAGATATTTTTAATCGAACTAAATTATCCCTAGTTTATTTGGAGTAGGAAAATATGCGGTACTTAGCTATGGCCTACGCTTAGTTTTAACTAAAATTGCATGTTTTTAAGTTGCTATGCTATAAATTTCATCGCCGTACTAGGTCGTATTTGTGCGCAGCCTAATAAAATGTTTTGTGAGCACTGAACACCCCTTGCCAAGGGACGTAGGTTCGATTCCCACTATGGGGTGGTTGCTGTTCTTTGGAAAAAAAGGAAATACGTCAGACCTATCCTGGCTAGAACAAAAAGGGTGGTTACCTATATATAACATGGTCTAAATATCCTGAGTTAAAATTTAATAATAAAATGAAGGGATTATTTTACGAAAAAACACTTTACCACAATTATTTTTCGAAGAGAGTTGTTGAACATTTTATGCCAGCAAGTAACTATACATTAATAACAACGAGATACACCAACTATCGCGTATGAAACTGATAAAATTATTTAATACAAGCGCATAATTTTAATAAAGAGGAATACGTCGAGATTAGTTTAGAGTATTACATTTGATGTTACTTTATTTGACTCAGCACTCATAAATGCATTTGGAATTATATAACTAGTTTTAATAGTTTTTCTTAATTTAAAACAAGTTAGTCTTCCAAAATGGTTCCATTCTATTGGTAGCGGTCTTATTTAACTCAATAAAAAAGCTTCAGAAATGATCCCGATTATCCAGATTCCAACTTTTCCACCCTAAACATTCCACTCATCAAAATCCTGAAGTCCTCTCCCTATCAAGCGTCACCCACCCACTCTCTCCACCAAGGTGACTCAAAAGACATTGGCCTAGAGATCTGCTGCAGTGACAAAGTGAAGTGTTAGCAATGTTTTTCTCTTTGTTCAAGTGCGAGAATTTTCTGTGGCTCACCGATCTCTCTCCGACTCCAGCCACTGGTCGGAGCAGAAGGGAGCTTGTGTAGGCACCTCTCAACGTTATCTGACCGTCTTTCTGGCGTTAATCGAGGATGAAGTTGGGAGGCCTTGAGCACAGAACCTTCATATTGTATCATTCATCATATTACCAGATGTATTTATATACAGGATGTAATAATCAATAACGAAATAAAAAAAAAAGGAAATGATCCCGAAGTTGGAAATATTGTAGCGCCTAGAGGGTTCTTTCCCAAAATCTAGCGTTTGGCACCACTATACGCCGGTCGATTTTTTTATCGTAGTTAAATACTTGGTTATCAATTCGGATTAATATTGTATTATTTATTTAGTGGGTATATGGTATTTGATGGGTATGAAACCCCTTTTTGTATAGCTGTTTTCGAGTAGGAAACCATAACTTTTCATAGAATTGCTTCCTGCGGATGACAGGTAAATAGAGCCTTGCTGTCGACTGCAGAACACCACCACTCACATGAACTACTAACTGCAAAAAGCTGTCGACGACGACACCAACTCAAGTCCACCAACCTTCATTGCAATCACACCATTCACCATTACTCCATCCGAAGCCATCAAGCACCGATTTGCTTTCCCATTTATATCCTCGTCGTCTCGCCCCATTAAAGCCCGCTCCGACCCTCCCTTTTCAACCCCTCCGGACCGGCCGTTCGACAAAAAGGCCAACGAACCGGTATAATTCTACACTAGCTAAATCGCTATCCCCTGTCTTTAGGCAGTAGTTTGTGTTTATAAAACGAACAGGTAGAATAGTTTTATAATAAAATGTGCCATAATAATACATTTAGGATCTATACAATAACATATATATATATATATATATATATACAGGGTGTCCCGTAAATGTCTAGTCATATTGTGAGGGGTGATAGAGGACCCTTAGGGGAACAAAAAATGTTCTATGACGATTTCCCGAATTCTCGCACATAAGGGAGAAAACGTCGTTTTATTGTTTTTTCGAGACAAACGTAGTTTTTAGAAGAATAATCATTGTAGCTCCGTCCCAGATGGTACTACTAAAAAGGGTGTGAAACCAATCGAAAGCTGAGTAAATTTACTATAAGACTAGTTGAGAGTAAACGTAAAAATGAATGAATGTAAGTATGTATATCTTACCAAAAGAAGGCAATTCTAAATTTCCTGACATTTTATTGATATTTCTTTCCAGCGTTACTCCTCAATAAGCAGGATCTGAGATTTCCGGGTTTCAGAAAAACTTCCTCATTTAACCAGCTTTCCATTCATGTATCACAACCCTGTGGTATTGAAGTATTTGAACGATTTAAGAACAAAAGTTTTATAAAAAACATGGATCTGTGAAAAGAAAGTTATATTTTTTTCTTCAATTTATTCAAAAAGCTGAAGGGAAATATTTTTTTTATAAATGTTTACATAAATATTAAGTAAATATTTACTTAAAAGAATAAAAAAAATTACTTCCACGGATAAAAAAAAAATCTTAAAACAGTAAATAAATAAAATACACATTTATTTTGAATTTATTAATTCAGGTAACTAATACTGGGTCCAGGAGGCGGCCATTAAGGAACCCCAACCATACATTAACCTCAAAAATTACTATTTTTACCTATATCATGCATTTGAACACATTTTTACAGGACTATGTACATATTATTTATGAGGGATAGAATTTTTAATTACCACAACAAAAACGCATGGGCTCAGAATCCCAGTGAGTTTCACAAGCGTAGCCATCAGTATTAATATAAGGTAAAGCATTTGTTTTCTAAATATAAGTGCCTGTAAAAATTTGGTGAAATGCGTGATCTAGGTAAAAATAATAATTTTTGAGGTTAATGTATGGTTGGGGTTCCTTAATGGCCGCCTCCTGGACCCAGTATTAGTTACCTGAATTAACAAATTCAAAATAAATGTGTATTTTATTTATTTACTGTTTTAGGAATTTTTTTTTATATTCGTGGAAGTAATTTTTTTTATTGTTTTAAGTAAATATTTACTTAATATTTATGTAAACATTTATAAAAATAAATATTTCCCTTCAGCTTTTTGAATGAAATGAAGAAAAAAATATAATTTTCTTTTCAGAGATCCATGTTTTTTTTTAAACTTTTGTACTTAAACCGTTCAAATACTTCAATAACACAGGGTTGTGATACATGAATGGAAAGCTGGTTAAATGAGGAAGTTTTTCTGAAACCCGGAAATCTCAGATCCTGCCCATTGAGGCGTAACGCTGGAAAGAAATATCAATAAAATGTCAGGAAATTTAGAACTGCCTTCTTTTTGTAAGATATACATACTTACATTCATTCATTTTTACGTTTACTCCCAACTAGTCTTATAGTAAATTTACTCAGATTTCGATTGGTTTCACTCCCTTTCTAGTAGTACCATCTGGGACGGAGCTACAACGATTATGTTTCTAAAAACCACGTTTGTCTAGATAAAACAATAAAACGACGTTTTCTCCCTTATGGGCGAGAATTCGGGAAATCGTCATAGAACATTTTTTGTTCCCCTAAGGGTCCTCTATCACCCCTCTCAATATGACTAGACATTTACGGGACACCCTGTATATATATATATATATAAATATAAATATATATGAGAAAAAAATTAAATACAATTTTCAGTTGGCTTTATATGCCTAATAATTTAAATGCAGTCCGACGGCTTCAGCAAATGTTATATTGCTTTTTATTTCGTTATATAAATTCCAGACAAAATGTAAATAAATAAATATTTCGTATTTAATAATTTATTAAATTCGAACTATTTGTGGAAGGGTCCATAAATTTATTAAAAAACAGAACAGCTAGCAATATAGGGGAAAAATTTAATAAAATATATAAAAAAAAAAAAAGGAAATAAGTAATATCAAAACAGGGCAATGAAAAAAAAATAATAAAGTATATACTATATATATATATATATATATATATATATATATATATATATATATATATATATATATATATATATATTAGTTTACCTTCTTTTTGTACAAGATTGACTTCTTCAAAAAAGTACTCTTATTTCTCTTTAGGTAACGTATATGTATATATATATATATATATATATATATATATATATATATATTAGTTTACCTTCTTTTTGTACAAGATTGACTTCTTCAAAAAAGTACTCTTATTTCTCTTTAGGTAACGTATATGTATATATATATATATATATATATATATAAATTTTGTGTGTATGTGTGTGTGTTTGTATTCGTGAGTATGTGATTCTGATAATGTAAATATTTAAATAGTTACTTTAGGGTTAGATTCAGGCTTAATATTAGCTCTGATATTTGTATGTTTAAAGGAACTAAGAAAATTTGTAAATAGAATCTTTAGCTTTATAGTTTAGAATTTGGTTAAATAATAGTGCTATAAGCAATGAATCACTAAAAGTGGAAATATTCTGAAGCAGAGAAATTTCGAATTGAATTTCTTCATCATATGTTAAAAATGAGAAATTTCCAACGGTGCTCATGACCTAAGCAGTCGACGCACCCCCTGAAAAAAAAAAAAAAATATTTATATGCATTTATTAAGGACTAGACAAACGAGTATATGCAAGCTGAATCCAGCGATTTCCGTAGACAAGTTAAAAATCTTGATTCCTGAAAAAACCTATTTGATAGCCCGGCTCAAACAACCCATACGCCATAAAAAACAGCAAGTAATAAATTATAAGTTTCGCTGATGAAATATCGATAAATAAACTTTAATTGCGTTTTTGTAAAATTGGCTAGCCAATTTAAATACTTATCCCCAAAAAAAACATAAATGTGAAATAGAGGCCAAGTTCCTGCCCCCACAAAGAAACACTCCCTTCCTCAAAAATATCCCCTCCTAAAACCCCCCAAAAACGCCTTACCATTCTACACTCCAAAAAAGTAGTATGAGTTGGTGTATTAATTCAACCAAAAATATTTGCCAATACAAGAGATGATACAAGAAAGAAATGTCCAAGTTCATTACTTGGAAACCTCATAGTTACTTACTAAGAACAGTAAAGACACTTCAACTGACCTTTAAAAACAACAATAAAAATACTTATATCCAGTTACTAAAATATCACTTTCCTCAACCAGGTATATTCTTAAACTTGGCAATGTTTTTTTTTTGAGCCGAAATTATCTTTAGAGAAAAACTAAACATTGCCAAGTTTAAGAATATACCTGGTTGAGGAAAGTGATATTTTAGTTGCTGCATACCTACTGGCTTTTGTACTTCATATAAAACCAGGGTCTTTGGATTCTGCATAAGGTTCTCCTTACTGCTTGATATTTGATACCAATAATCAACCTACATACATCTAATCACTAGACTAGAAAAGTTAGAAGCTCTTCCAGATGACATTACTCTAGAGGACAAATTGATTGCTCTCTTAACTAAACTATTACACTGCAAAACACAGGAACCTTATCCTGAGGATAAAGATCACAGTAGGGAAAGTGCAGAAGGCCTTCAACAAAATTATAAGAAACAAAGACGTTACATTTTGGGTTTTTAGTCCTAAACTTTGTAATTTAGATGGCTCGACTTTGAAAAACTTAGTATCTGCTTTGAAGTATATTATGCAGTGAACCCCTGCGACTTTATTTACTATATTTAAGAAAGAAGTCACTAAAGTTTTTGTTAAGATATGTCGAAATGTTTTTTAAAACATCAAATATAGGTTCTCCTTACCAAGACGATTCATTTGATACCCCACATGATGGGTTTCAGAAGGAATGATGACATTTCGATGGGACAAAAAGTAGAAAACGTCATAGGTAATATGACACTCCCGTATCAAGACCTACCTGCGTGCCAAGTTTGGTCAAAATAGGCCAAACGGTGTGAATTTGTATAAGGAACAAACATACAAACAGACAGCTGAAAGACCTTTTTTACCTAGCCTAGTGCATTCCCCGGACCAAGGCCTACCTGTGTGCCAAGTTTGGTCAAAATCGGTCAAATGGAGTGAATTTGTGTAAGGAACAAACATGCAGACAGACAGCTGATAGACGATTTTGACTAGCCTATGAAACTACCCGGAGAAAGACCGACATGTGTGTCAAATTTTGTCAAACGGTGTGTATTTGTATAAGGAACAAAAAGAAAGACAGACAATTTAACCGAGCCTATGATTCTCCCCGTATCAAGACCCATCTGTGTCCCAAGTTTGGTCAAAATCGGTCAAACGGTACAGATTTGTAAGAGGAACAAAAATACAGACAGACGGCTGGTATACGATTTTTACCGAGCCTATAAGCGTCTAATTGTTTTTAAAACATCAAATATAGGTTCTTAATGCCGAGACAATTCATTTGATACCCCACATCATGGGTTTCGGACGGAATGATGAGTTTCCGAAGAAAGTACAAAACTGGTACGCCCCCGCCCCGGAAGCGGAGTCAAACACAACTTTTCGCGATTTTTCGATTTTTTCCTTTAATAACGTCTTCATATCTATCTTCATCCTAAATTTCAAGTCTCTAGCATCATGGGAAGTGCCTAATAATTTTGATGAGTCAGTGAGTGAGTGAGTCCTATAAATCCCGATTCGCGTTCGCTTATATCTCAGAAACGGAGACCCGGTAGCCGTGAGGGTTAAGGCGTGAGCTCTTAACACTCCGTGCCAAAGGTCGTGGGTTCGATTCCCACTAGGGGCGGTGGCTTTTCTTTCGAAAAAAAGAAAAGGCATCACCCCTATCCTGGCTAGAAAAGGGTGGTAACCTATAGATAACCCGTCCAAAAATTCCTAGTTAATAATAAATGGACGTTAAAATTTAAATAAATATCTCAGAAACTATTCTATGTAGAATTATGAAAATTTCCAGTTTTACTCACATCTAGTAGTATAATACCTGTGTAAAATTTCATAGCTTTATCTTTACCTGGTTGAATGTTATGAGAGGGTAAAAATCGGCTCTAAGACCGCCTGTAATATACACACAGTATGCTTAGGCCGGATTTTGGCCTGGCGCACTACCGTGCGCCTAGATTTTAACAAACAATTAATAAGATGTATAAATGTCTACCAATTAAGACCTACAATAATTAGTTAAATCCTAATAATTGAGTTAGGAGTAAATCTAACAAGACTCAGACTTTTCCAACAACATCTCTTCAAGTTGGCCAACTCTGCCGGCGATAAGTAGGCTGTTTGCTTTAGTAATTAGTATCGTCGAGAGATTTGTCGAGGAGTTCTTAGAGATATTATTGCCATGTTGGATGTATACTCCCCCCTTCCCCCTAGCAGGCGTGGAACCCACATCCGAGAGTTGGGGGTGGTTTTCTCTCTTCGGCTATCTCTCAAAATTAATCCCGTATCCTTTAAGGAATATTCGCACCCAGCCTCGAGTCCCCTGTACGGGATACTTTTGCCACTCTTCTTGGACACTTTACTTTGTCTCATCCATTTTTAGAATCGTGAAAAAAAAAAAAGCAGAAGTCACGGACTAAGAAAAACTATTTTATCCAAATTTAAGAAAACACGAATATAATGTATTAACACTTTAGGAGCTAAAAGTGAAATGTTGCTATAACAAGCTGTTGGGAATGTACAGGGGTATAAAAATTAATGGTAATTTCACGATATTTAAAAGGGTAACGAGTTTTAATTTACCTGGATAGCTTCCACGACCAAAAACTTCATTCGAACACCCTATGATTATAAACAGGAATACTAGAAGTACGCTACGGTAACTCTAGATAGCTCTGAAGTCGTGAAATGAGAAGAGAATGAATGTGGGAGCTACGCCGAGCTCTCGACTGCTGGAGAAGTCAATGATTTCTGGGTCCCGTCTTCCTTCCACTTGTACACAAGTCAGCATTACACAGGTCCCAACCGCTCTCGACTGCTGTACAAGTCAACTGTATGTGGGTCCCCTCTTCCTCCGACATGTACACAAGTCAGCATTACACAGGTCCCAACCGCTCTCGACTGCTGTACAAGTCAACTGTATGTGGGTCCCCTCTTCCTCCGACTTGTACACATGTCAACGGTACACAAGTCCCAAACACTCTCGGCTGCTGTACAAGTCAACAGTATGTGGGTCCCCTCTTCCTCCGACTTGTACACAAGTCAACGGTAAACAAGTCCCAACCGCTCTCGACTGCTGTACAAGTCAACGGTATGTGGGTCCCCTCATCCTCCGACTTGTACACAAGTCAACGGTACACAAGTCCCAACCACTCTCGACTGCTGTACAAGTCAACGGTATGTAGGTCCCCTCTTCCTCCGACTTGTAAACAAGTCAACGGTACACAGGTCCATACCGCTCACGTCTGCTGTACAAGTCAACGGTAAGTGGGTCCCCTCTTCCTCCGACTTGTACACAAGCCAACGGTACACAGGTCCCAAACACTCTCGGCTGCTGTATAAGTCAACGGTATGTGGGTCCCTTCATCCTCCGACTTGTACACAAGTCAACGGTACACAAGTCCCAACCACTCTCGGCTGCTGTACAAGTCAACGGCATGTGGGTCCCCTCTTCCTCCGACTTGTACACGAGTCAACGGTACATAGGTCCCAACCGCTCTCGACTGCTGTACAAGTCAACGGTATGTAGGTCCCCTCTTCCTCCGACTTGTAAACAAGTCAACGGTACACAGGTCCATACCGATCTCGACTGCTGTACAAGTCAACGGTATGTAGGTCCCCTCTTCCTCGGACTTGTACACAGGTCCATACCGATCTCGACTGCTGTACAAGTCAACGGTATGTAGGTCCCCTCTTCCTCCGACTTGTAAACAAGTCAACGGTACACAGGTCCATACCGCTCACGTCTGCTGTACAAGTCAACGGTAAGTGGGTCCCCTCTTCCTCCGACTTGTACACAAGTCAACGGTACACAAGTCCCAAACACTCTTGGCTGCTGTACAAGTCAACTGTATGTGGGTCCCCTCTTCCTCCGACTTGTACACAAGCCAACGGTACACAGGTCCCAAACACTCTCGGCTGCTGTATAAGTCAACGGTATGTGGGTCCCCTCTTCCTCCGACTTGTACACAAGTCAACGGTACACAAGTCCCAAACACTCTCGGCTGCTATACAAGTCAACGGTATGTAAGTCCCCTCTTCCTCCGACTTGTAAACAAGTCAACGGTACACAGGTCCATACCGATCTCGACTGCTGTACAAGTCAACGGTATGTTGGTCCCCTCTTCCTCGGACTTGTACACAGGTCCATACCGATCTCGACTGCTGTACAAGTCAACGGTATGTGGGTCCCCTCTTCCTCGGACTTGTACACAAGTCAACGGTACACAGGTCCATGCCGATCTCGAATGCTGTACAAGTCAACGGTATGTGGGTCCCCTCTTCCTCCGACTTGTACACAAGTCAACGGTACACAAGTCCCAAACACTCTCGGCTGCTGTACAAGTCAACAGTATGTGGGTCCCCTCTTCCTCCGACTTGTACACGAGTCAACGGTACATAGGTCCCAACCGCTCTCGACTGCTGTACAAGTCAACGGTATGTAGGTCCCCTCTTCCTCCGACTTGTAAACAAGTCAACGGTACACAGGTCCATACCGATCTCGACTGCTGTACAAGTCAACGGTATGTAGGTCCCCTCTTCCTCCGACTTGTACACAAGTCAACGGTACACAGGTCCATACCGATCTCGAATGCTGTACAAGTCAACAGTAGAGAAAAGATTTAATCGAACAAGAAGGTTTTATCCAAACGACGTTCTTGGACTGATGTAGATAGTTTGCCGTTAGGGTGACAAGAAGTAAAGAAATCGTTGGGATTTGGATAAGAGAAAACGTCACATTTCCAAAAACTCTCAAATATTTTTGCATGCTCTTTGGTAGCCTTCTTCAGCACTAAATGCCTAGGGGATGGTTGGAAGACCTGAAAAACTTTTTATGACTTATCTAAGGTAGGTAACCTAAAAGTTATCGTGCCCCTCCTGAATTCCCAAGAAATTTGTTAATAATGAAAACTGTCAAAGAAACATTCCGAAACATTCGAAATCTTGACTTTCTTTTTGGAAATATTACGTTTCCTCTTGGCTCCAAATAATCCTTGACTTAATTAATTGTTTTGATCTGTTTTATTTATTAAAATTAGCTGATTTATGTAATTATTTGAAGTATATGTCCGAGTCGCTGGAATTTTTAGTGCTATGACTCATTATAACGTACTTATCAGTTGTAGTATTTTATTAGCTTGGAATAGGTATGATTTAAATTTTTTGAAAATTGAAACACTTATTCCAATTGCATTTTAAAGAAAAGTGCCCATTATGCACCATTATGCACAGACAAATTATAGCAGTTGCAATTGATCTATTGGCTACTTCGGCCTTCATTCAGATAATTCCATTTTACCGCTAATAGCAATTATAAAAATAACAAGAAATTGCCAACGTCGGGCGTGGCCAGTACCTGAATGGGTGATCTACCAAATTGTTGATACGCCGTTAAACGCACAAAAAAATCAATCAAACATGACATTAAAATCGTTTTTGTAGAACATGAGTTAGCTTCGAATGGTTACCTTCTACCTACAAGGGTTTCCCAAGACTTTTCGAGATATCTAAAAAAAATATACGAAAATCCCGAAAACTACCATCTATGAAAAATTTTACGTATCACTCGTATAAATTAAAAAAAAAAAAAAAAAAATAGAATTTCAATTGCATACTTTTTCAATCAGGTTTATGAATCAGCATTCCATAGAGTTAACATTGCTAACCTGAAGCACTTCTAGAACTTAGACTTCGATTTCCAAACATGCGGGTTTCGGGATTCATTCTTTTGATTCCTAAGTCCTGTTATCTTCTCTAGTCTACTACAAGATCCATCGACGTATCTACGGGTTAATTGAGAATTGGCCATGTTTTTTCTCATTATTTTAGTTTTTATTCTCGTTTTGTGTATAATCTATGTTAGTTACACATTCACTTCGCAATATTAGTTCATATGCTTTTTCTGGGATGGATGTTAATTTAAAATACAAGGGAATAATGCAACAAGTTTTACATTTCACTTGACGTTAAGAGCACTTTACTTAAAAGCTGTAAAGGTTTTAATGGACACGCGACACATCCGAAAACCTTTCTCTCTAGTGTCAGATTCCACTTGAAGTATAACATAGAACATCATAACGAATGCATGACTTTTTAAAATTCCGCAGGAAACTAAATTCCCCAGGGGAGCGGCCCCCTCAATTTCTACCTGCGAATTGTCCTAGAGACGGGACCCGGCTTGATTAATTAATTACGAAGAATAATTTACAGAACGCTCCTGGGGGGGGGACTAATTGAATTTACTACATGAGCGACATCCATTATGCCGGCTCATTCACTCTTCCTATTCACATGTTGACAAATTTAATTGCTTCTGCACTACTGTCCTTATTAATGATGTCTGGACAAGTCCGGGAGACAATGTACTGGCACAAATTAAACGGAATTCCGATCCGGAGAAGTAGTTACCGCCTGGCTATGCATAGGTCAATTCTTGCAGAACCATCAATATGCCTGAAAGGTAGGACAGATTGCAAATTAATCTTCAGGAGATATCTGATGAACGAAAAAAGGTGTCAAGTGAGGTCCATGAATTTCTTGACGATACAGCTAAAGGCATAAACTAAACGGCATGACGATTGGTATCAATGATCCAGCATATTATATATTATATTATAATATATATATATATATATATATATATATATATATATAATTCGTTTCCCTGAATTCAATGGGAAATGAAAGACACTGTACCTAAATAAATTAAGAAGAAGGTTCACTATTTGGAGCTAATGACCCTAGCAGTTGAAGCACTTTAATTAAAAATGAAAAAACAAAAAAAAAAAAAAAAAAAAAAACAAGGTTTACATTAAACTAGGCCTTGTCTCTTTGTAATAAGACTTTATTTAGTATTAAATGCTGGAAATACAGCGTGTTATACCATTTCGGAATCTCCATGAAACAGGCATGTTTTTCCTTAATTTGGCCCTGTGGTAACATTTTTTTTTTTTTTTTTTTTTTTTTTTCACACTACGTTAAACTTAGGAAAGTAATAAACGTGAAATTCAAGTTAGATCTTTATTTAAAAAAAAACAACAAAAAAACAGAAAAAAACTATGCATGCGAAAAATCATGGTAAACATTCCATAGTGCATTTATCCATAAATACCATCCAAAAAAAAAAGAATGAAAAAATTCCTTAATTTGGAGCCGTAACACCAAAAAGAGTGTATTTATTTAGAATGCTTGAAAATGTCGAATATCTCGAAAACCGAAGGACTATTACTAAACATAAATACATTTTCTGAACCACCACAACGTCCTCTACCTGCAGGTATCATATTATCTATTCATTACGCCACAACCGTATATATATATATATATATATATATATATATATGAAATCATTCCCCATCTTATGGCTCTAAGATCCTTCCGGGATGGAAAAATATGCTATGTTGCTTAGTGGGGTCCATTATTACCGCTACGACTCAAGAAGACATTTGGAGAAAGGTACTGTAAGACCCCGTTTTCCCTTTGTCATTATTAAGTGAATAAGGATGAGAGAAAAGGTTGGCTGTCCATCTCTGGAGATGTGAGAACCACGAATCCGCAAACGTTGCGTCTGGGTTGTTGGAACCGCACGTGGCTGATTCGTAAGATTCCCGGAAGATTTAAGACCTGACAAGAGTTTCTAGTCCATTCCACCTGCTAAAGCAGGCGTGGGGCACAATGGGTATAAAGAGCTGGCTTACCTCCGACGGGGCAGAGTTCGTGAGACTCCGGCCCAGATGCTGTTCAGAGGTAGGTCAGCTCCAAATTCTCTCTAATCTCCCCAAATGAACATATTTGATAGCTCTATCTAGCTGTCTCTCTTTCACTCAACCTTTTCTCTCATCGTAGCGATGTTTTAAGATATTTATGTAATAGTGACCTCAGTGTAAATTATAGTTTTGAAAGGAATTTCCGCTTCTCTGAAATATTTCCCCATTATCTATTCCTTTACATCCCGTCCTTGCTAATCAGTCCCTTTACAGTTCATTTAAAATGTATTGGGACGAAGAAATGTTGGCCTAGTCAGCGAACATTATTGCTATAGGAGTATCGGGGGATGATGGGTATTGAGTGCCAAGAAACAGCAAAGATATCAGGACTTATGTTTATGAGTGTTTGTTTATGCAATATGTGGGTCTAAATGGTCTATTACTGCTGCATGTTCTCGCCCAACTAGATTCCAAATACACGGTGAACTGGCACCCAGTCCAATAGAAAAACTAGAACCAAGTTGTTAGAGAGAGAGGAGTTATTGGATAAGGCCATTTGGAAACTGGCCAAGTTAATGGGTCAACTTATTGGTGGAGGGAGGTTTCAGCTCTTCGGCAAACATCATCAGGATCCTGTGAGAGAGATAAGGAGAGGTGGTTAAGCTGTGGTCGGAGAGGATTCGAGCTTAACAAGGACCTCGGAATGGCGGGCAAAACCACCGCTTCCCGGGCAAAACCTCGTCGGTCCCGCGCTTTTTACCGCCATCACGTCTGGAATAAATTTCCGTCGGCTAACAAGAAATATCTGCTAAGGTTTGCCGCTGAATGGAATGTACTCTTGTTCTAAATATGGAATACTTTTTATACTAGTGGTTTTCATCTCCCAACAATTCAGGAAGGAGTTTTGTCTACTTCGATGTAAGAATATTCTCCATGTCATTATCTCTCTCTCTCTCTCTCTATATATATATATATATATATATATATATATATAAATATATATATATAAATATATATATATAAATACATATATATATATATATATATATATATATATATATATATATATATATATATAATAAAATATAACGGATCGCTGTCTATACATGGAAGATATATGGTGAAAAATACTATTGGGGCCTTTTTCGCAATAGTACCCAATAAAATGATTTTTAGAATTTTTAGCGCGGTTCCTCCCTCCCTTCATAGGCAGGAACCCCGCTTATAAGCTTGATCTCATGAAACAATCCGGAAGTGCCGACTAGAAAGTTTTGCGTTTCAGAACCCCTAGAGACCGAAAATGACGGTGGTTCAAATTTGTATATATATATATATATATATATATATATATATATATTTATATCTACATTTGTCTGTTCGCGGCATAGCTCAGAGAGTAATGGTCCGACTTTGATGAAATTTGGTACAAAAATATTTCGTCTAATTTGAAAGGTCAAGTTCGTTAACCAGCAGAATCCGCTCACTGGAAGATGCGTTTGGGGCGAAATTCGCGCAAAAAAAATCGCAATGCTTACGTTTTTGAGGTCATAAGCTTGTAAGTACTCTTTTTATAGGCTTCTTGCGCTAGGGAAAAGAATGAAACCATTTTCAAGGCGATAGCTTTAACCGTTTTCGAGAAAATTGGAAAAATAGTTTTTGAATACCGTTTTTGGTTTGGGTACTTAGAATCATGGAATTCAGTTGAAACATTTTCTGCATGTTCTACTTTCATTAAAACTAATATGTTGAAATTTTTGTTATGTTTGGAGTTAAGGAAGGGTTAGAATAAAATATTTTATTAACAGACATAAAAAGTTTTGGTAACTTTGTATACTTTCCTTAATATCTCGAAAAAGGTTGAGAATCTTGGTAAACGGAACATTGCCATTAGAAAGCTTACTAAATGCTCTACAGAAATGGTTCTGATAAAAGTTTTGATTAGGCGATGTCAATCGGAGAAATAAGTGTTTAAAACTTTAAAGTAATTGATTTCGCTTATTCGAACTGTTATTTTTGTCTGTTTTATTCCTTGTTATTTTTTAATTGCTTATAGTTATATAATGTATTTGTCAATAAAACTGGTTAAGTAAAATAACAAAAACAATTTATTGTTAGAAATATAGAGTTCCAAGATTCCAAGACCTTGTAACTAGCGGGACCGTTTCTAGTGTTAGCCGACCCTTCCAGGTAAGATCGTAAATCAAGACCTTCCGAGACTGGTGGAAGCAAAATAATAACTGCTTCTATTTTCATCTTTCCAAATTAGACTAGGGAGAAGAACAGAACCGCGCTAAGATGATGCAGCTCCTGCGAGTCGGACTTTTGTCTGTTTGTCTGTTCAAGCTAATCTCAGAAACGGCGTATCCGAATTAGATGTGGTTTTCACTAATTTATTGTGGTAAGCTTCACTTAACATATTGTGATTGATTCATGTCAATCGTCTCATAAAAAAATAGTTATGCCAATGTAAAGAATCACGTCCAAAATTTCATGAACTGTCGTTAACAAGAAATACACCAAAGGTATTTTTTTTGGTATATAGTATTCCCCTAACAAACGATTGGACGAGTTCGTTAACCAGCAAAATCGGTTCATCTTAAGGATTTTTATGAGTTATAGAATATATGTACATGAGATGAAGCAGCCGCTCTTTATGCATAATGGAGAGAGCGAGTCGTTGCTTGTTATTAATTTATGGATATAACTCTGGAAAAAAGACATTTATATTTTCCCTAAATATACTTTCGTCAAAGATTTTACCTTTATATCCTAGATAAATCGAAATCAATGAAAACTCCACAAAGTCGTATGTAGAGAACCAAACAAAAACAAACAACATAAACATGTTTACTGTAGATATAAACAATCCAACCAACTTGTCTTATTTTCTAGGTACGTCAGAGAATAACAACAACAATCCAACCAACTTGTCTTATTTTCTAGGTACGTCAGAGAATAACAACAACAATCCAACCAACTTGTCTTATTTTCTAGGTACGTCAGAGAATAACAACACCAATTCAACCACCTTGTCTTATTTTCTAGGTACGTCAGAGAATAACAACACCAATCCAACCAACTTGTCTTATTTTCTAGGTACGTCAGAGAATAACAACAACAATCCAACCAACTTGCCTTATTTTCTAGGTACGTCAGAGAATAACAGCAACAATCCAACCAACTTGTCTTATTTTCTAGGTACGTCAGAGAATAACAACAACAATCCAACCAACTTGTCTTATTTTCTAGGTACGTCAGAGAATAACAACAACAATCCAACCAACTTGTCTTATTTTCTAGGTACGTCAGAGAATAACAACAACAATCCAACCAACGTGTCTTATTTTCTAGGTACGTCAGAGAATAACAACAACAATCCAACCAACTTGTCTTATTTTCTAGGTACGTCAGAGAATAACAACAACAATCCGAATATTAAAAGTTTAAGGAGTTTCTCGGGACCATGATTCTAATCTCGACCATCAATATTGCAAACCAACAACATGAGGTCATGGAAATTTATTCTTGGCAGTTGGTGAACTCCTATAATCATTACATCTAGGTCAAACTTTTCTTATAGATCCAAAGAGTGTAGTTTCCTCTATGCGGGATTGAATCAATAAAGATGTTTGTTTTACAAATAAAATAAAAAATATATAAATAAATTACTGATAATTATATATGTGTGAGTGTATATATATATATATATATATATATATATATATATATATATATATATATATATATAATTTCAATAATTATTTGTAACGCAAACTTAAAACTTTTCGTATTCGCATATGCTAATTATAACAGAGTCAAGTCCTCATGATTGAGATTCTGAGTCCAGAAAAAATATGTTATATTTCTTTAACGTTAAAAAAAAACTATTATTTTTTCTATAAAAATTAAGTAAACCGTAATGAATAACCTCTAAACAGAAACTTCAGCTGTTTGTCTGTTTGTTCCTTATTCAAATTCACACCCTTTGATGGATTTTGACCAAACTGGGCACATAGATTCTCTTGATCCGGGGAGTGTTATAGGCTAGGTGAAAATCGTGTAGGACTTACAGCTCGGAAGTCACGGTTTCATAACTGTGAACCCGAACAGTTACAGGAGAGCGAATTGTCAGAAATCTTCTCTTTTGAAAAATGAGATATTCACCAAGACGGACCGTAACGGATCATCATTTTATCATCTGTGACATATTTTCAGTCGTTATTCAAGTGAAGTCCAAAGCTAAATATTCTATCCCCTCCCCTGCTACTTTCTCGTGTCTGGGTGCAGATAACTTCAAGGATCCAAGTTCGAGCCGCCTTGTGCGAAGATTTTTCTTTTCTATTCTTTAACTTTATTTGCGTTATTAGATTTTAATATTATTTATTTGATTTATAATTTATTTTTGCCTTTTTTTGCACTATCTATGAGCACATTTATTATTAGACTGTTTAATGAAGCAGGGTTGTATTCTGTGAATATATATTCTCTCTCTCTCTCTCTATATATATATATATATATATATATATATATATATATATATATATATATATATATATATACACATATTAAATAGAGAGAAAGAGAGAGAGAGAGAGAGAGAGAGAGAGAGAGAGAGAGAGAGAGAGAGAGAGAGAGAGAGAGAGAGAGAGAGAGAGAGAGAGATAAAGTAGTTATAGTATAGCACACAGGGTAACAGCTATTTAATATAAAGTAGGTGCATCGTTGTACGCCAGGTAACAGCTCGTAGCTTATAAATTAATGCAAAAACATTGTAAATAGAAGAAAAAGCTAAAAGCCTAAAATAGTGACAGGGCATTAAAAGCTAATGGCAAAGCAATGAAAAGCACGTGTTTTACATATAAAATCAATTGCTTTCGTGCAAAAAAATGCATGTGGTAAATTATTGAACATTGTTGTTTTTTGATTTTTAATGGTTCCATGATCTTATTAGCACTTTCCAAAGGAAAGTAGCTATTGAGGTTGCACTCGTGAAAAAATTATTTATAAAGTCGTTATCTTATCTACCAACTAGACACCGAAAAAGATCCGCGTAAATATATATATATATATATATATATATATATATATATATATATATATATATATACGCACACCAGCGTTTTTGTTTGTTTGCCATGAATCTTGGTATTATTTATTTTACGAGCTTCGCAACGACGGCGACTTGCTCTTTTTTTTCTAAGATACAGTAAAAAATACAAATTTATATGTTCACAATTATCAGTAACATATAGTACTAAATACAAGAAAAGTTTGAAAAGAGCATACGACAAAAGTTTGGAAGTTTGTGTTAAGAATTAATTGCTTAACATTATTTAGAGCCTTGCTTTTTGAAATATAGTTAATATATTTACATAACTTATCACTATAACTAACTACAATTTTTTATTAGGTCATGATGGGTGCTACATGTTGTGGTCTTCCATTAATGAACAAGTAAAATTGAGTAATAATTACATAAAAAAAAATAATAATAATTAGACAATAAAAAAAAAAAAAAAAAAAACTTGGTATTTAGTATTCCCTAAGCAAACGTTTGAACGAATTCTTTAACACTAGATTTACCAGACCTACCAGTATAAATGTCGATAACAAAAATATATTTGTTGAGAGGAGATGGTTGACCGTAGATGATGCAAGGTAGGGATTGAGAGGAGATGGTTGACCGTAGATGATGCAAGGTAGGGATTGAGACGAGATGGTTGACCGTAGATGATGCAAGGTAGGGATTGAGAGGAGATCGTTGACCGTAAATGATGCAAGGTAGGGATTGAGAGGAGATGGTTGACCGTAGATGATGCAAGGTAGGGATTGAGAGGAGATGGTTGACCGTAGATGATGCAAGGTAGGGATTGTCGGGGTTCGGTCACTGCTTCTTAATAAAACTACATTTTATCATAAAAATGGTTTTATTGTGCCAACGTTTCGGCTTGAACTTCAAGCCTTCATCAGGGCTGTAAAAAACAAGTAGGACGGATGTAATACTGAAATATACATATACATATATATATATATATATATATATATATATATATATGCCTACATACACAAATACACATACATATATACATACATATATGGAAAAAGACAAAAACATAAAATACTAGAACATAATATATAGAAGAACAATGTGCTCTAGAAGTGTTTGGATTATTAGGAAGCACATTGTTCTTCTATATATTATGTTCTAGTATTTTATGTTTTTGTCTTTTTCTATATATGTATGTATGTATATATGTATGTGTATTTGTGTATGTAGGCATATATATATATATATATATATATATATATATATATATATATATATATTTCAGTATTACATCCGTCCTACTTGTTTTTTACAGCCCTGATGAAGGCTTGAAGTTCAAGCCGAAACGTCGGCACAATAAAACCATTTTTATGATAAAATGTAGTTTTATTAAGTAGCAGTGACCGAACCCCGACAATCCCTACCTTTCAAAAATATATTTGTTACTAATATATATAATTACACATTAAGTTCATTTAATGTGTGCTCTACCTATAGATGCAAAAGTCATAACATTATTTAGGAAAGAAGATGTTATATGTAGTAGGAATTTTGAGTTAAATTCCACGACGAGTCTAAATGACTGGTCTGGTAAATCTAGTGTTAACCAGCAAAATCGGTCCATCTGGAAGGGGCTTACTCCGGAATTCTAATTTGCCCATACCGGAAGTAGTTTTTGTTTTATTTCATTCGGTATTGGCCTTGGTCAACTAAAAAGAAAAACACTTTGTAAAATAAACTAAATCGGTTTATTAGGAGGAGAGTTTACACAGGACCCAAATTAACAATTTCAATACCGTCCGTTTATTCTCGTGTATTTTAGCGATATTCGGCAAACGTCGGGGGTATCTTAGGAGAAAGATGTGTTGTGAAAAATGAACTAAATCGATTAATCAGAAGTTGGGGTTTAATTAGTATTCTGTTCAATATGAATTGAGCCGCCAGACAGGCCTGGGTATTGGTTGTTTCTTCTACCACTAGGAGTCTGCGTTTACATTGAGTCAGTTGTTCATTACAAATGTGAAATACCAAAAATATTTATTTATACATAAATATATATGTTATGGCAAATTGTCCATAAATGCAGTGTACGCTACCCGCTTTCTCAGGAGTGTGCTCAGTTATGCTGCTCCTGTGCGTAGTACTTTTATGTCATAATCACTATGTGGGGCGCCACTGTTCATTCATGATGGAGAGAGCGAGTCATCACTGGTAATATATTTATGGATATAATCACTGTGCTATCTACGGGGCGCCACTGTTCATTCATGATGGAGAGAGCGAGTCATCACTGGTAATATATTTATGGATATAATCACTGTGCTATCTACGGGGCGCCACTGTTCATTCATGATGGATAGAGCGAGTCATCGCTGGTAATATATTTATCTACATAATCACTGTACGGGGCCCCACTGATCATTCATGATGGAGAGAGCGAGTCATCGCTGGTAATATATTTATGGATATAATCACTGTACAATCTACGGTGCACCAATGTTCATTCATGATGGAGAGAGCGAGTCATCGCTGGTAATATATTTATGGATATAATCACTGTGCTATCTACGGTGTGCCAATGTTCATTCATGATGGAGAGAGCGAGTCATCGCTGGTAATATATTTATGGATATAATCACTGTGCAATCTACGGGGCGCCACTGTTCATTATGATGGAGAGAGCGAGTCATCGCTGGTAATATATTTATGGATATAATCACTGTGCTATCTACGGTGCGCCAATGTTCATTATGATGGAGAGAGCGAGTCATCGCTGGTAATATATTTATGGATATAATCACTGTGCTATCTACGGGGCGCCACTGTTCATTATGATGGAGAGAGCGAGTCATCGCTGGTAATATATTTATGGATGTAATCACTGTGCTATCTACGGGGCGCCACTGTTCATTATGATAAAAATTATATCCATAAATATTTTACCAGCGATGATAAAATATTTATGGATATAATTGTTTTAATAATAACCCCATCTCTCGTAAAATGTCGAAAAATGAATAAAAAAAAAAAAATAAAAAAAACTAAAATATATTGCGCATTTGCTAAAATCCCCCCTAATTATGAATAAAAACATATTTAAAACCATTCCTGTGTAAATGAATGTCTGGATAATTGGATGTGTCAATTGTTAAATATTGACGAAGACTTTTTGCGAATTAACAGCTGATTTAACAGCTAATTAACGGATTTATTAATTTTCCTGCGAAAGGGGGAGGGAGGGATGAAAGGGGAGGGTGTGTAATAGGCTTTGATTAATTTCCTAAAGCTTTGACGATCCCTGGCCGATGGCCTAAATGCTTTGAAGTGTTTTTATCGTCCCGTCTTGTTACGCCATTCTCAAATCCCTGTGAGGGGTTGGACCTTAAATTTTAGCCCATTTCATATCTGGTCCATTTTTAAAATCAAGGAAATAAGAAATGTGCAAAATGGATTCCATACAACGTAGCTTGTTTGTTTTACGAACATGATACGTTGGCAATAAACACTTTTTCATCCAATAAACTATAAGGAACTGTTTGATCTTAGTGCCTTTCTCTTGCAAGGGTTTTAACCTTAAATATGCATACTTAATATATAGCACTAGTATTTCTAAAGTGACACAACTAAATATATTACTCAACTGAACAGACAGGAAGGGTGACACAAGTGCCATCTGGTGTACAAGCTCTGAAGCTAGGTACATACATTTTTTATGGTTGATAAAGAAATATTTACCATGTCTTAGTAGTCTCATAGTCATAACTGAAAATCACCGATTTTTGAGTTGTGTCACTTTAGAAATACTTGTGCGACATATAGTCATTTATCTACAGAATTATTTTTCAGGGGTGATTGACTTTAATGTTTCGTATATCGTAAAGACATTACAGTTTCTATATACCAGCTAGAAAAACCTGAAATGTCAGTATAAGAAATATTTAAAATTCTGTACAAATACACAAAAACTAAATGAAATCAATAATTTTGTAATTTGCTGGGTAACGGGGCATCGAGGCATCCTGGAGAACGAGAGAGCAGACAAATTGGGAGAATTGGCATGTGCTAAAGAGGTAATTGTAATAAGAACCAAAGAAAAATGTGCTAAATTTTGGAGAATACAGAAAATTACCCATTACAGGTTTTTCATATATCTTGGAAGTATAGGCGAGTAGGATATCTTCTAGGGTATGGCCAGAAAGGACATGGGAGAGAGTCTGGCTGGAGTTTTAGGAAGCGTTGGAGTAAGGTCCTCCTTTTTGGATACCGGGAGATCCAGTTATCCTGGAAAAGGAGAAATGAGACAAATTTGGCTAGGGAATAGCACCAAAAGAGGCAATTGTAACAAAAAACTAAGGAAAACTTATTAAAGTTTAGGGAAGACTGAAAATTACCCACCAAAATCTTTTATCGATCTTAGATATTTATCCTTTAGATGCAGGCTTGAGACAGATTGTGGCGACTGTACCATGAATAAGCACATACATGTCATAAAGATCAGTTCATCTTCAGATGGTGCACACAGGTCAGCTGAACTCACAAGGGGAGTATACAGCGATGGGGTCACCGATTTGGACCAATTTTTTTCTGGTGATTCTACATCGAAAAATAGTGGACATTTGTCCGAGCGTTCCGTCCAATGCGCCTTAGGAGCCGAGAAATAAAATAAAATAGGTTGAAAGTGTTTTATTTTTTATATCGAGTTTAGAAAATGATATCGACATGATTCTTTCATGAATTCATTTGTTTTATAGAGTAGATTAAAAGAAAAATATAATCGTTAAAAAATAATTTATATTTCCTCAAATATATTCAAAAATATGGTTTCGTTTTCAGGTAAACTAGTATTATACATTTTTTCACACCAAAAATAATAGCAGATTTAAAATCAGCACCCCAAGAAACCCTAATATATTGAATATCATTGAAAACAAAAAATAATGGTTTTTCCTAGTCTGGAAGAGACTAAAAATTTCTAAGCGAAAAAGTAATGTAACGTTTTGAAATTCAATATCTCCCCTTGAGATAATCCGATTTTTACATCATTGAAATCTTTCGAAAGAAAAAAGACTCCTTTTTCTAACCATATAAATGACTTTTGTATTATCTCAAAAGGTACTTGCGAAAAATGGTTTTCAAAATAAAAATAGAATGTAAGCTTTTTTGCATATAACGTCAATTCCAGAACACGAAAAAACACCCCGATTGGACGGAAATGTGTCACATTATGGCCTTTATTGGCCCTCCATGTTTGGTTTGGATCGGGTAAATATTCTTTGAAATATGGCCGGATTCTTGAATCTTTAACAAAATTTTAAGGGTCCCCCCTAAGCAAAATTTAAAATACATTTTTTTTAATTTTTGTAATATTCCCAAAATTTTAATTTAGGGGGTTTTTCAATGTGCTAAAAACGAATCTGACATCCGTTTTTAAATAAAAAAATGTTTTACATACTCGACTCTGTAGAAGTCCATTATATTCCATGCCCATTATATTCCATAAACCTACATTTAAAAATTTATCGATTATGAAACAATTTTTGATTTAAAAACGGATGTCAGATTCGTTGACCTTGTAAATACCTTTTAACTTGTTACATGTTTAGTACGAGGTACTTCCCGGAAATATACTGTATTTAGGATTCATGGTGTAAATAAAACGGAATTTCTCTCCTGTAATAAAAGCTTTGTTCATAGAACAATCGCCATTTCTTTCTTCTAAAAGCAGCCCTGACCATTAGCCGATAAAACAGGCTGTTGCTGAGAACGGGGCTTTGCAGGCTCAAGGCAATCGCCATTATGCCCTTCTAAAAAGAAACTTTACTTCCTTTAACGATCCTCGGAGTCCCAGATAAAACGGAGCAACTTCCTTCAGGTTATCGATGCAAAGCGCCGAGAATCCTTTCGAATTAATTCAAATCACTTCCCGCTACAAGTCGGATTGGAAGGGCTTAGCTGGTAGCTGAATTAGATTTAGTCTTGCAAGGGAAGGGTTGCAAGGGTGGGTTGCAAGGGAGGGGTTGCATGAAAAGGGTCGCTGCGGTCCTCCCTCTTCGAAGGGTCGCATGCAACTACAAGGTATCACTTAATCAACTCTCCCTTACGATAAATACACTTAATCCTATTAGCCTTTCCTTTCCCTAGGGAACCATTTCCTTTTATTCAATGGAGCCCCTTTTCTGTTCGAACCCTTCTTTACTCGCGGACTTTTATTCTGAAAGCTTTCAGCCTCCGGAAAAATAGTCTTAAATAAATTTCACTTAATCTTCGAAAATCTTGTTAACGCATAAATCAAAGAAGCGTTTATAAAATCATTAGCAAGATGGAAACAGGGGAATCGAGCAACAGCAATTCAATGTGATTGTACAATGAGAGCATCTTTCTTCTGTAAGAAGCAACATTAAGGCAATTAATGTTCCGATTTGCAGTACGACCTGTGGTCCAACTTCCGAAGTTCGTGAATGGGCTTGTTGGAAGTCGAGTTGGACCTGTCGGAACATTTAGAGAGACGACTCGAAGGTCCGACATCCGACTGGAGACGGAATTGGAGAGTGATTAGGGGAGTTGGATCAAAGTCCAACTTAGCTCAGTCTGTGCTTGACCTTCGGGCAACTTCGGTCTGCAGTCGATACATTTTTCGGCTCGTGAGCAACGTACACAATCGTGAAAACAGACTAGGACTAAAGTTGGATAGCAAATCTGAGTGTGAGTGGAGTCGACTATCCAACTAGTAGTCCTACTAAGTCGTACTGCAAGTCGGCACGTAAATGGCCTCCTTAAGCGACAAGTAATTTCCCTCCCCACAATTCTACAACGCAAATGTCCCTTGCCACCTTCTGTAAACAGCCCAACAAGTGTTTAGGGACAAAATAGTTTGCCAGATATTTCTCGCGGTTGGTAACTTTCTGTAATAAAACGTGAAACGTCATTCTCGTGAAACCTTCGTACTTTTGCGCTCTCCTTGCAACCACTGTCTTTCGTACAACTGTTCTCCTATGTTCACTTCTTCTTCTTCAATAGTTGTCTATATAACAACATTTGAGTAACTTTTGTCAGCATCTCGGCGACTCCATTTCTAAACAGGTTTCTTGCTACTCAAACACCAACATATGAACGAGTTCTTGCTGCTTGTCACAAATCAGCTTAGTTAGTGTAAAAAGCATTTTTCCCCACACCGCCATGCCCCCATTCGAACACTATCCCCGGGAACGAAATTTCCACCATCATCAGAGCTATAAGGTGCCTTGCTTCGTCTCGTCAAATTAATGGAGATGGCAAGACTACTGAAAGCGCTCGTAATAAGAAACATTTTTTTTTTTTAGTAAAAAGTGATAGTTCCAATTTTGTCTAAACATCGTCCTTCACAACCACGCTATTAGAATAATGAGCATTTATCAGGTTGAAAGTTTGACAAAATATGGTTTTAGTTATTTTTTAAAGACTCATTTCCGGTTATAAGAAGGAACCATTATGGGGACATTGACCATTTCCTGACCAAGACTAACCTTCTTAACTATCATGCCCTTCATTGGACAACTCTATGTAAATCGTGAACAATGGGATAATTCTCCAACCTAAGAACATTCCCCATCGAGTATTTTCTTTGATGAACCGCCCCCCTCCCCATTCTAATTGTAAATTTAATTTGTCCCCTAACGCTCCTTACAGAGGACAAAAGTAATTTAAACCGGCCTAACAGGTTCGCCAAGTCGATTAATTCTTCTTCTATTCGTTTCAACCCCATTTACACACTTTTAGGCACAACGAGTAGGAAAAGGGGGAGAGGGGGTGAGAAACAATCTGCTACGCAAATACATTTTCTTGATTAAGGAGCGGATAAATGGAGTCGATTTTATCGTTTGTGTTACACATTCTTGTAAGTTGTTATGCCTTATTATAAATTCAAACCAGTTGCTACGGTTTGGATCTGCTGCAGTGTCCAAGTGAAGTGTTAGCAATGGCTTTCTCTTCCTTCAAGTGCGTCAATGTTTGTGGCTAACCGGTCTCTATTCGACTCCAGCCACTGGTCGGAGCAGAAGGGAGCTTGTGTAGGCCAATTTCAACGGCATTTGGGAGTCCTTCCTATGCTAATCGACGACAAACCTTCATAAATAAATAAAAAATCGTTAAAATAAATTCTTCATATAAGTACAACGTATTTATTAAGTTTTTTTTTTTTTTTTTTTTTTTTTTTTTTTTTTTTTTTTTTTTTTTTTTTTTTTTTTTTTTTTTTACGGCGCATCGACAAATCTTGGCCATTAGCGCCGGCCTCCAGGGAGCAGCCAGGAATTTTCTCAGCGAGCCCTGAGATGAGAAAATTCCTGTCGACGGTGGGGATCGAACCCACCATCTCCCGCTTATGAATCCAGCGCGCTAGCCACTAGACCACGGGAGACCCCTATTATGTTACTATTACTTAAACATATAAATCATAGTACATAAATGAATGCCAATGATAAAAAATACATAAATGATGGCTTATTATTGTTAAATATATGTTATATTCTTTCTCCATCCTTTATTCCATTTCTTTAATGTGATTACAGTAGAACCTCTCATATCCGACTTTCCCATAACCGATTCCTCCCAATATCCGACCTTGTCCCCGGCCGTCTGTGATTCAAAAGCGCCCCGTTGGCGAGCCTGTCCAGACTTGAAATAGTGATTAATCTACACTATGCTTTGTTTTCCTGTCAAAAACTGTCAGTTCTGACGTGATTTCTGATGTGGAATGTGCTGTAATCTTGTAATGTTCAATATTTGTTAACGACGAGTGACTTGTTGAAGCTGATGTTTCAGAAGTTACTAATGAAGATCTCAAGAATGCCCAAATCATTGCTGTTGTGCAGAACAAAACCGCGGACGAAGAAATAGACTAGGATCAATACGAACCCACCAGTGACGACTTAGCGGGTCATTCTGCTGCGAAGAGCGCCTTCGACGTAGCAATGAAATAAATCGAGCAACATCCAAATGCAACCCCAATGGATGTATTGTGGGCTAAAAAGTGGAGGGACACTTCCGCAAAGTCAAGATTAGAAAAATTAATACAAAAATCCGGAACTGAATTCTTTAAATAAAGTATGCTTGAATTTTTTTCCTCTTTAATAAAGATTAAATTTTTGAAATATATAAAGCAACAGTTTTGCAATTACAATAAAGTTTATTACAGTAATGTTGTATTAATGTAATGTACAATATAGCTGTTTTATAACTTTGAAAGACGTTTTTCCCCCTCCCGATATCCGACCTTTAGGCCGTTCCGACCATGGCCCGGTCCCATCATGGTCGGATTTTAGAGGTTCTACTGTAGTTTTAAAAATGTACCCATTATCCTCAAAATATACTTTTTCATTATTCACTATTTGGCTCTCTTGAAGTTGAGAATATGAATTATCGAAATACCGTCAAAAAGTTCACCACGTTTATTCTGACATTATATTTATGAACACTATATTTATGAACACTTCCCCGATGGAGATAAGGGGATGAGGAGAAATTGTTCTGACCATTATGTAATTGGACTTCAAAATCTTTATCAAAATTTAAAATCCTCATTGAAATGGATATTATGTATGTAATTATTCCATTTGGCTGAGGAGAAGTATGAATTCAGAAAATTCTGGCAAGTTGTAGCTGGAAGAGAAAGCCTGTCAAACACCGCTGGAATTAGAACTCCAGGGAACTCAGCATTCAATTCCATGGAATTCCTTTCTGTCCTGGAACCCACGCCAGAACTTCAAATCCCGGCAATATATTCATTCAACCTTCCACTCAAGTTACAAATTATTTAAACTATAGTATGAACTATGTAAATTGATTAAAACCATTTTAATATTTTATCTAGGACTAAATATACCCACAAATTCGAATAATATGTTATTATCGAAAGGTGAAAATTAATTCATAATATATCTTTAAATATTGCTCCTTCCAACATCCCGTCGCTCCGGTCAATAGCCCGTGCCTTTAGCTAACAGCACATCGATTCATTGTATGATGAGATTCGATTGGTTCATGGATTGCTTCAACTGACCAAGAATTTTTTAAGTGCGCAATCCGTATGCTATGCTCTTCGCTCATCCTCTTTCCTCACTCTAGGTTCGACTAAGTTTGTAGACTTACTTGACTTCCTTCATAACTCTTACTCGACTTCCTCCCGCACTGACTTCGTCTCTTACTTGACTTCCTCCAATAATGATTTCGTCTCTTACTAGACTTCCTCCTTCAATGATTTCGTCTCCTACTTGACTTCCTCCCTGACTGATTTCGTCTCTTGCTTGACGCCCTTCCTCACTGACTTCGTCTCTTACTCGACCCTTCCTCACTGATTTTGTCTCTTACATGACTTCCTCCTTCACTGATTTCGTCTTTTACTCGACTTCCCCCCTCACTGATTCTTATTATAGACTTTCTTCCTTTACTCAATTTTTACCTTTCTCGACTTCGCCCCTTTTTCGACGACCAGCCTCACTAACTTGGTCTCAATCCTGACTTCCTCTCCCACTGACTTACTCTCGTACTCGACTTCCTCCCTCACTGACTTCTTGTCTCTTACTTGACTTCTGTTACTCAACTTCCTCCCACACTGATTTAGTTTCTTATTCTCGTACTCGACTTCCTCCCTCACTGACTTCTTGTCTCTTACTTGACTTCTGTTACTTAACTTCCTGCCACACTGATTTAGTTTCTTATTCTCGTACTCGACTTCCTCCCTCACAGACTTCTTGTCTCTTACTTGACTTCTGTTACTCAACATCCTCCCACACTGATTTAGTTTCTTATTCTCGTTCTCGACTTCCTTCCTCACTGACTTCTTGTCTCTTACTTGACTTCTGTTACTCAACATCCTCCCACACTGATTTAGTTTCTTATTCTCGTACTCGACTTCCTCCCTCACTGACTTCTTGTCTCTTACTTGACTTCTGTTACTCAACTTCCTCCCACACTGATTTAGTTTCTTATTCTCGTACTCGACTTCCTCCCTCACTGACTTCTTGTCTCTTACTTGACTTCTGTTACTCAACTTCCTCCCACACTGATTTAGTTTCTTATTCTCGTACTCGACTTCCTCCCTCACTGACTTATTGTCTCTTACTTGACTTCTGTTACTCAACATCCTCCCACACTGATTTAGTTTCTTATTCTCGTACTCGACTTCCTCCCTCACTGACTTCTTGTCTCTTACTTGACTTCTGTTACTCAACATCCTCCCACACTGATTTAGTTTCTTATTCTCGTACTCGACTTCCTCCCTCACTGACTTCTTGTCTCTTACTTGACTTCTGTTACTCAACTTCCTCCCACACTGATTTAGTTTCTTATTCTCGTACTCGACTTCCTCCCTCACTGACTTCTTGTCTCTTACTTGACTTCTGTTACTCACCATCCTCCCACACTGATTTAGTTTCTTATTCTCGTACTCGACTTCCTCCCTCACTGACTTCTTGTCTCTTACTTGACTTCTGTTACTCAACTTCCTCCCACAATGATTTAGTTTCTTATTCGACTTTCTTACTACCACAGACCTCATGTCTCCTCTTCTACTCGACGTACAACGCACAACCGATAACAAATGATATCAAAAACAGACAACTTCTATATCATTTTCAATGCCTCTTTATATTGAAAAAGACATTTTAATCGTTAAAAAATAGATTTAAAATACTCTTTCCTAGATTAATTCTCCACTCATTCCTAAAATATAAGAATCACCACCCCCTCAGATTGCCTAAGGACCAGTTGGAGGTTGAAACCTCCTAAAGTGTAAATGTCTGAGTTAGCGAGTTCTTGGGTCGATGCAAAAGCCGCAGAGAGTTTGTTCAAGAGTTTCGAGCCTCCAGAACTCGCCGGTCCAAGCAAAGTCATCAATCTCAGCGTAAAACCCGCCCTTATCAATAGCGGTCTTATCTACAAGGATCTTTTACTGCATTTTCATCAATAATCCAACATGTCCTAAGGCAACTTCAATGCAGCAATAAAAAAAATCCGAGTTTTATCCAAATATAAAACACCAAATAAATCAAGATTTAAATCACAAGGCTATTAAAATAAACAATTAAAATTGAATGCACAAGGAGTAGAAGGAAGATTGGTTAGATTTGTTTGTGTAAGTTAGTGTTCTTTAAATAATGTGGCGAAACGCTGTCAATGCGGGGTGCTCATAAATAATTATTTTTTTTAAATAATGTAATATAGTATTGATGTGAGGGCTATTTTTTGCGAATAATGTAAGACTTGTGGCATGAGTAAATTGTCTCGTCTTTTGCAGTATGTCAGTATGTGTTTTATCGTCAGGGCAACAATACACAGTGAGCACACGGGTCTGTCCTGTCTTTCTATTAAGTACGAATGTGCTATTGGTATCCAATTCTTAGCCTGTTTAAGACACTTGGTCTCTTCTGTTTAACCTTTATGTAGGCGAAATGGGGTGTTCTCAGCACCCAATGACTTCATTTGTTCAATATTTTCAATTTAATAGATTTGCAATCCTTTTCATCTTATTGTCAGGGCCGCCACGTCTCAGAGCCGGGCCCAGGACCAGATCACGGGCCCCCACTTCTCAGAGCCAGAATGAAAATTCTAGTACTTTGCTATAGGACTTCCGACATTTTAAAATTATTTTCATCTTGAGTTTTGAGCGAAATGAGAATAAAAGCCGACAATCGGTGCAGCAAAGGTTACTTTCGGTATTTGTAGTTTTACTACGACTCCTTAAGAAATAAACTATTCTGGGACAGCACTTGTTTTGTCGTTTATGTACATTGAAAAAAAATATAGATCCCATTCCAATAAATATAAGCTACGTCCGTCTATATTCCTAAACCCCATTCTTTTTACAAGCTCATAACCTATACATTTTTTCCAATTAGCGGGGCCCGGCCGGGGCCCCTGGGGAGCCCGGTCCCGGGACGACTGTACCCGGCCCCCCCATGTGGCGGCCCTGCTTATTATTACCTTCTTAATAAGTAGAAGAAAGGTGTGAATGTCGTTTTCACATTGAGGTGGCACTGGGATCAGATAAAAACACATTTATTTGTCTTTTGGGCCTTTTGTAGTCTTGGGATGGTCATAACACCCCACCTCCCTACTTAACAATAATTTATAATGGGATTGTTTGTTTCTACTGCCGTTTGACATTTCATAAGAAGAGAAGAAAATGAAAGAACAGAGAAGTTGGGATTATTGATTCGGATGAAGAGGAAGGAGATATTTTTGAAGCACCAGCAGATGAAACTGATTGTGGCCAGTCCGATGAAGAATCATTTAAGTTGGCTAAGATTAGAAGAAGCCCAAAAATAATAAAATTTTATCTTCTACGAAAAGTTAGTGTAGACATCATTGAAATGATGTGCGCTACATGTCTTGTAGAACTTTAACGTGGTCGACCACGGTTTATTCGTGTAGTCCAAAAATTATGTTTTCTATTAATCCCATATTTAAATGTGGCAACATTGTGTAAAGTGTTTCTGCGTCTTCTTTCTGAAAAGGGTTTTCATTACGAAGAACAAAACATTGTGTAACTAATTATCTCCGTGTCTGCTCCACGAGAAATAAAACTACTTCACCGCCTGGATGAGAAGAGAAAATAAAGGCCGAATCTTTCCTTGACAAGTGCGGAGCAAAAGAACAAACAGCAATATAATTACGGGAGTCGGAGGGAGGGGGGAGACATACAGAAAGAGATCCTTTGAAGTATGCCGCGGGAGTCTTTGTGCCCGTGTTGTTGTTGATGAACCGTCGCCTTTGGAATTAACACCGCAACAAAGCCACCAAGTCTCGGATTTGGGGGGTGTTTGACTATACCACTTCCTTCGGGGGGAGGGGAGGTCTTTCAAGCAGCCCCTTGGTGGGGGCAGGGAGCGAGGATCGTCTCTCTTGGAAGGTTCAAGTTTTTCAATTGGACTTGCTCGAGGGACAAATGGTCTGTATCTCGTCTCATTTAGGGAAGACAAAGGGCTTTCGGCTTTCATGTGCGTTACGCTAGGCGCGTCACACTAGGGGCTTAATCTCTCCCCCCCCTCTCTCTCTCCCCCCCCCCTCTCTCCCCCTCTCCCTCTCCCGCATTTAAGCCCATAAAAACGAAAATGGAAAAAAAATTGCTAAGCAGTATTACCCCTTAAATAGATCTAAAACGATCGGGAAATCGTGGTAAGTGGAAGGTGACTATTCGAGTGCTTATAAGAACGTCCTCAGTTCCCACCCAGAGCTTCCTAAACCCTATCTCCGGTTGAGCATACTTTCTGCTAAGTTCTTAGTTATTTTTTCACTCCATATTGAGTACGTCCAGGAAAACCATTGACGTATGTGCTACAAAATTATCATTTTTTAACGTTTCTCCTACACTTTGTGGGACAAGTTACATTGCGTTTAATTTTCCTCCTGTTTTCTTTTCTAAAATTATTTTAGGATAAATATGCTTTAGCGGTGACTAAACTGAAAAAACCGTTACATAAAAGAGTCACAATAAAGTGTCCGTTGGTGTTCGCGCATGCACAAAGGCCATGTACGAAAAAGAAGACTATGCATCACGAAAAAGTGCCCGCTGGCGTTCGCGCATGCGCAGTGGCGTGCCCATGTATGAAAAAGAAGACTATGTTATAGAGTACATTACATAGGTTTGTCGGGTGGACCTAAGGGTACGTTCATGGTGCGGATTGATTCTGCGATGCTACGATTGCTACTCCGATGAGCGCTGCCCCGATGTATTCTACATCGATGGAGGGTGTTCATGCTGACTCACCATTGCATTGGTTCTTGCTGGGAGTAAAGTAACCTTCAACAGTGAATTAGCTTTTGTTTATGAAAAAGCTCTGCTTATGTTAGTGAGAAAAATGAGTCTTTTACAATTAGTTCGCAATGTTCCTGACAAAGAAAAAGGGATTGGCTTCTTACTCAGAAAAATTAATGGAATCCTATTAATTTTAGCGAGTTGGATAGACTAGAGTCGCTTAAATTAATATAATTCTATTAATTGCGAGTTGGATTGGCTAGAGTTTTCTTATATCTTCTTGAGCGAGTGGAGCGTAGCGTAGCGAGCGGAAACGCATATCATGTATTGCTTAATAAATGTAAAATATCCAAAAAAGAGAGAGAAAAGGAATAAAATATGTTTGTTTACAAATATCGTTGTTTGTTATCCTTTATAACCTGCAAAATAGTCAACTTTAATGCTTAATAACTTTTTTCATAGTTGAGAGAATTGATTTTGATCATATTAACCTTTTTATTAATAAATATTACTTTCCATTATCTAATATGAATTATAACCGTAGATAACGAGTCAAGTAGTAATAGATAACCAGCAAAGAACCTGTAAGCTAATCTGTAAGCTTATCAGCGAGTACGAGTAACTGTTATAAATCACTACTGCTACTTCAAAAGTAACTGTATGTGGTATTCGCAAAAAGACCCAATTTTCTTTCATCTCGACAACGAAATAACCAAAAAAGAATAATCACACAAGATGAAGTAATGAGAGAGGGTAGGTGACCTGCGCAATAGAGTCCTTTTGAAGGAACCAATCACAGTCAGGCCCACATCGCGGTTCCCTCCTCACTGCGAGGAGAAAACAAAATATTTGTTCTTCCCCGCGGTCACTGCGCGGGTGTGAGAATAGCTTCGGAAGTAAGGATCCCCACTATGAACACTCCCACCTTAATACATGTGTTTGTTTTACATCGGGGCTGCGCTCATCGGAGTAGCTATCGTATCATCGCAGAATGAATCCTCACCATGAACGTACCCTAAGCGTTATAAAAACGTGTCCGCTGGCGTTCGTTCATTCGCGGTGGCAAACGAAAAAGAAGACTAGGTATGTGTTATACAGTTACATACACTACATAGGTTCGTTTGGTGGACCTAAAGCATATTCATGTTCCTGAATTTGAGCAGAAGGCTCTAAACGAAATATTTGCTGACACTAATCAATTCTAAAGTTCCAAAGAGCCAACCTAGTATCTAACATGTCAAACTATTGAATATGAAAAATCTCCTTATTCAGATTTAAAACTTTGCTCTTAGATTGTGTACGATACGGCTTGTCGGAACTATAACCCCTTTAGAATAGCCTTTAATGCCTTAAATAAAGTATGGAATAAGACCATTTTCAATATATTACTTCGTCAATGTATAGAATATATTATCGTATTAGAATTAACCCCACAATTACAATTATTATCCCACAATTACATTATTTATTTAAGACAAACTATTGCAAACGAATGGGGGGCGAGGTTAGCTCAGCGGTAGAGCACTAGACTAATAAGTTGGAGGTCCTGAGATCGAATCCCGAGCATAGTACTAAAGATTTTTTCTTCTAGTGTCTTCGCTTGTGGGTAGAATTCCCATACCCCCAGTCACTAGGCCAACCCAGCCTTTAATTAATTTAATAATGGGTACCTAGGGTGCTAATGACTCGACAGCCGAACAGTCGAAGCAGCCAAGGGGGAAATCAGGCGGCCGGAGCATAGTACTGACCACACTATCTCGCTGGTGTGCCGTATGGTCATGAATCAGATACCTCTATAGTATCTGCCCCTCAGGGCCCTTCTAGCCTGTTACGGGCCTGATTTTTTTTTTTTTTTTTTTTTTTTTTTTTTTTTTTTTTTTTTTTTTTTTTTATTGCAAACGAATGTAGCGTATTGATAAGAGATTGGCTTTTAAAGAATGAGTAAGGGAGTCGGAAGGATATTAAAGGTGGCTGAGAGAGATAGGAAGGTCTTTACGCATACTGACACGAATCTAAAGGAAGGAGGAACCGATCAGCTGGTCATACATCACCTAGAAGTGGTGGGGGGGGGGGGGGGTTCTTTGTAACCTTCCAATAGACAGATAACCCTAGGGAAAAGGAAACCTCGACGATATGAAAAGATATATGACGTCATAAACCTACGTCAGAGCTGGCCATACGTCACCCCTCCCCGTCTCCTTTCGGCCTATTTATTGTCTTATATCCCCCCTTATGAGCTCTACATACTCCGCGCGATTCTTTTATTTTACATTTATTTTAAAAAAGTCCTAAAGTAAAATTAACTCTTAGGCTTCCACGGTCCGAGTCATTACAAATATTATAGTCTTCTGGTAATGACCGTGTCACAAACTGTCCCACTGACTGCAAGATAAGTCAAATAATAAATAACCCCAAAGATAATTTACAGTTAAGATCACCAGGTGTCTACAGTATCCCATGCTCCTGCGGGAAAGAATACATTGGACAGACAGGAAGATTGGTGTGCACTAGAATAACAGAACATATGAAGACGGTTAAGAATGGCAACATTGAAAAATCGGCGGTAGCAGAACATTTTTATAACACTAATCATGCCATCCAGTTCGACCAAGTAAGCATTCTGGCGAAGATAGAAAATTATCTAGAACGGATCATAAGGGAAGCCATAGAAATAGTACGATGCCCTGAAAATTTCAACAAAGAAGATGGGTACAAGCTCAGCAAATTATGACATCCGGTAATTAAACCTAAGGAAAAAAGAAAAAACGAAATTCAGCCAATCAATGATCCAGATGGAACCCACCAACCAGAATCAAGCAAGACCGGGACCAACCAATCAGGGACATGGAAGAGCTGACTACGCCCGCGGATGAATACAAAGAGAGGTATTTATACAGAACAACTAGAAGAACATCCTCATTCTCAGACTAAGCCCTGAGGAAGCTGGCAGTATGACTAGCGAAACGTCGGCAAAGAAGTTTGTGACACGGTCAATACCAGAAGACTATAATATTTGTAAAGTACTGAAGTAATTTTCTTGTTCTTATTTTTTATTATATTTAACGAAGGATTGTCCTAAACTCCTTATCTTACAATAATCCCCATTATCGAAATATCTCTAAAATATATTCTTGAGAGTTGGTTCATTCCATATCAAGTGATCCACAGTTTTTTTCCCTAAATTTTTTTTAAATTTGGCTCATCAACAGTACCCCATACGACAATTAAAAAAACAAATTTTTAGAAATTTATCTTTATTATTTTCGGAGTTATGAAACTTTAAGTTTTTTAAAAAAGCACATTTTTTGACAGACACTTGATCATAAAATGTTTCATAACTCCCAAACGAAATGAGGTAGAATGGTTAAAATGATATGTATCATGACGTATTTATGAAAATTGAAATTTAAGATAATTTTTAAAACTTTAAAATTTAAATTTCTCTTAAAAAGTATGCTTAATAATTTTTAAAAGAATTCTAAATTTTCTTTGATATTTTATCTCAGTTTTTTGTACATTTCAAGCTGGGATCTCAATGGGATCATATTTATTTTAATTAATAACTTAATCAAAGGTAGTTTTAATACAGCATTTAATACACTATCGAATTCTTTTTACCAAACCTCTCTAGCACATTTCGTTTGGGACTTATGGTACATTTTATGATCAAGTGTCTGTCAAAAAATGTGCTTTTTTAATAAAACTTAATCTTTCATAACTCCCAAACTAATAAAGATAAATTTCTAAAAAATTGGATTTTTAATTCGCTTATGGGGTACTATTGATGAGCCAAATTTAAAAAAAAATTTTAATTTTTTAAATTTTGGATCACTTGATATGGAATGACCCTGTTTCTAAATCTGTCACGGGTTTTGTCTCTGCACTAAATGTTAACCTTATGGGTAGAGACGATGGATAACCAGTTATGGTAGGTTATGATAAAATGGCGGCCAAAGTTGAGAAGGTTTTGTTTCTAACAAATCTACGCTCTAGAGCATTATTAAATACTAGCAATGCTGGTGAGTTCGTCCGCTTGGATAGTGACTTTGGGCAGCATTTTTGGATATATCTTTTGGTTTATTTTGGATTTGGAAAAAATCGTCTTTACAGTAATGCTTCTCTATACACAATATTAGGCGTTTAGCAATCGGGGATGAAGCATACCTGCTGCTAGGATTGTTAAACGTGACAGAGCCACTAAACTGACCCCTTAGGAATTGTTAACCCTAGTGTGTATAGTGTCTGACAGACCGCAGACAGACAATGAGACAACAATTCTAAAAATTATTGTTTTGAATACTATTGCACTAATAAAGGCCCCCAAAACTGTTTTTTCACATATACCTTCCATTTAAAGACAGCGATCCGTAAGAATTTTATTATATGTATCGCTAGATTACGGCAGCTAGTGGAAAGTTGGTAATTTGGGTCAAGAGTAAACCCCCCTCCTAATGAACCTATTTAGTTTATTTTTACAACAAATTTTTCTATTAATATTTCCACAACGAATACGGAGTTTCGTTGCAATAAAACAATAATTACGGCCAGTATGGGCGAATAACTACTTTGGGTCCGGAGTAAACCCCCCTCCAGGTGAACCAATTTTGCTGGTTAACGAAAGCGTTCAATCATTTGCTAGGGGAATACTATATACCAAGTTTCGTGACGAAAGAACAAAAACTCTAGTTTGTATCGTGTTAACGATGGTTAATGAAATGTTCGACGTGATTCTTTACGTTGGCATAACTTTTTTATTTATGAACCAATTTACATAAAACAAACACTAAATGTTAAGCGAAGCTTACCCCAATATATTAGTGAAAATCGCAACTAAATCGGATAAGCCGTTTCTGAGATTGGCGCGCACAGAGAAACAGACAAAAATTCTAAAATGTTGGGTACTATTGCTTTGATAAAGGACCCCGATATTATTTTTCCCCATTTATCTTCCATGTACAGACAGCGATCCTTTAGAAGTATAGATTAAGTAAGAATTTTATCATCGGGTGTTCCTTTCACAGAGTGCACCTCTTCAGGTGTTAACATAGGAAAAATAATGAAAACATTTTTAAAGCGATATCTGTAACCATTTTCGAGAAAAATTGAAACACCTACTTTTCCAAACTTATTTTCAGCTTGGGTATTCAGAAACCACTGATTCAGTTGAAACTTGTTCCAGATGTTCGACAATCATTGTGATAATCATTCCAGAAGACCTTCAAATCACTCCGTAACCTCACTCAATCCACCCTTCGCCGCGCTCGTTCCCTGTATTACCAGACCTCCCTCTCCTCAGCTTCCGACTCCCGCTCCCTCTGGAACACCCTTCGTAGCCTTTCCCTCGCAAAGACTAAACCCACTCCCACCATCCATGTTACACCCGACGAGCTGAATAACCATTTCAGTGCCGTCTCCTCCTCAACTACTCCTTCCACGCCCTTTGTTCCTTCTAATACCTTTAACTCTGATAATTTTTATTTCTTAGATATATCTCCTTCAGAACTCCTCAAAGCTGTCATGAAATCACATTCTAAGTCCAAAGGTTCGGACAGTATACCCGTGGAGCTTATTAAACTTTCCCTTCCTGTTATCCTACCCCACCTACTCCACATATACAATTATTCTTTGCAAAACTCCGTCTTTCCCACATCATGGAAGAAAGCAATTGTTCATCCCTTAAACAAAATTTCCAATCCAATTGTTCCCACCGACTTCCGTCCTATTTCTATCCTTTCCAATCTTTCTAAACCACTTGAACGCCTCGTACAATCCCAAATATCCGTCTTTCTACAACCCCGCTTAAACTCCCACCAATCTGGCTTTCGTCCAGGTTACTCCACCCAATCCGCACTTCTAAACATTACGCACGACCTCCAATCCGCTATTGATCTCAAAAGAATTTCCATCCTTATACTCCTAGATTTCAGTAAAGCGTTCGATACCATTGACCATGACATACTCCTTTCAAAACTTCAATCTTTTTCTTTCTCTAACAGTGCTCTGACCTGGTTTCAATCCTTCATTTCTAACCGCTCCCAATCAGTAGCCATTCCAAACAAACCCCAATCCTCCTCCCTTACACTAGACCGAGGTGTCGCACAGGGATCCTCTCTATCCCCAACACTGTTTGCAGCCTACATAAATGATCTCCCATCCTCTATCCTATTTTGCAACTTCCACATGTATGCCGATGATTCCCAAATCTACCTTTCCTTCCCCCCCTCTGAGCTATTAGAAGCAACAAGAAAAATTCAGGAAGACTTGGACAGGATCACAGCTTGGGCCAAGACCAACAAATTATTGATGAATGCTGAAAAGTCCAAAGCGATAGTGATAGGCTCAGCTCCCCTCTTGAAATCTCTCCCTCCTATCCTCCCTTCCTTCACCATTGACTCCAGTCCTATTCAATATGTTTCCACTGCCAAGAACCTGGGCCTTGTTTTCGATCAAAACCTATCCTGGAAAAATCACTTATCCCTAATCACTCGTCGCTCCATAGCCACCCTTAAACTATTTAACCGTTCCCGTCACCTCCTCCCTACTCCTACACGTCAGCTTCTTGTATCTTCTCTAGTGTTCCCCCACTTCGACTATGGTTGCCTGGTTTATGGAGGGCTCACTGGGGAGCTTGAGGTTCGTCTTAAGCGATTAATGAACAGTTTTCTCAGATTTATCCTCGATACCCCCACGGATGCCCATATTTCACACCGGTATTCCGAGTTGAAGTGGCTATTTCCATCAATTCGACGACAATATTTTCTAGGTTCCTTCCTTTACCAAACCATTTCTTCCAAATCTCCTTCCTATATTTACAACCTCCTGCAGTTTAAATCGACTGTCCATTCCCGTGGTACCCGCTCCCGTCCCTTCGATCTCTATCCTCCCACTCATAAAACAGCCTTCTTCGACCGTTCCTTCATCTCCCGAGCCTCCTCCTTCTGGAACTCTATCCCTCTTTACATTCGACACTCTCCTTCCTTACCTGTCTTTAAATCCCGCCTCTTTGCTTTTCTCCTATCCTCCCAGGAAGACGCTTCTTAAAATTTCACCACCAGGAAGACCTGATTACCTTTGTAAATTATATTGCTGTTTTTTTCTCGTGTTTATGCATTTTCCTAGTTTATATCTTTTTATAGCCCCCATTCCTTTGGTTTTAATATTTATTTGTTTATTTAAACTCTTTAATTTTATTCCCATCCCCCTCTGATCATTGTATCATCATTGCCCCATTCCAATGAATGTACATATTTACTTATATTTCATTTTATTATTTAAGGCTTCACATATAATATTTGTATTAGTTGCTTTTTTTGTTTTGTTCTTTTATACTTTTGTTTTTCTTTATTCATATTTATATTTTTAGATTAAATTTGTTTATTGTTTATTTTGTACTTATTTTTATTCTTATGGGACGAAGTCCCAGAATAAAGTTTTTTTTTCATTCATTCATTCATCATCTAATCTAAAATATTTAAATTTTGGTTGCGTTTTCGGATATTAATTTATTTTCTAAAATATCACGAAAACGGTTGGGAAATCGTGATAAGTGGAAGGTGACCATACGAAATTCCCTACTTCATTATCTTTATTCTTAAATGTTTGTTCTTAAAAATGTATTGTTTTTAAAAAGTAATTTTTACTTTTAGCTCTTTGTTATTGACAAACATAATTATATATTTAGATAGATACGTACTATAATGTAATTGGATTCATAATTATTATGTAACATGTTAATTATTATGTTTTTATGATTATTATGTAAGATTTTAATTATTATGGATTTACAATTATTATGTAATTGGATGAATATGTACTTCAATTTCATGTCTGTATTTCGGCAAATCGTTTTCGATGCGGGATGCTCACAAATAAATAAATTAAAAAATTCCCTACTAAAAAGGTATAGATGTAATTTTCGATGTGGCGATGTCAATCCGAGAAATAAATGCTTAAAACTTCAAAATTGTTAGTTTTGTTCTTTTCAACGGGGTTTTGTCACTGTTTACCTTAATTTAAAATGATTATTTTAGTAAAACATGGTAATAAAATGAGAAACATTGGTATAATGTTTCCAAGAGCATCGAGAAGGAGGATTAAAATCTTATTATTACTTCTCTTTTAGTACTCGTACCGCTGCTGGTTGAGGAGTGGAGTACGGCTGTCCCTAGTCATCTCGCTTACCAGAGGAGACACGGGGGCACCTGGTGCGGACCCTCGTGATTTTATTTTTTTCCCTATGTTTATGTGAGCACATTACAAAATGTATTATTATATTACAGAATGTAATTTCATTAAATTAATAAATAAAATCGAAAGAAAAAAAAAAAAAAAAACTTCTCTTTGAGTGCGTTACCTGGGACTTCTACTAGACAGCAGACTCACATGGAACCCACACACACGACTAAAAAGACAAGAGCTGAACAGGAGATTTGGACTCTTACGAAGACTACTTGGACCTACTTCAAAGATTACGACACAAAACAAACTCACTATTAACAAAACTATAATCAGACATATCTGGACTTACGGACTCGAATTATGGGGAACAGCAAAACACTCGAACATAAACGAATACAAGCATTCCAATCCAAAGCCCTTCGTAGAATAGTCAATGCTCCCTTTTATGTCTCCAACAAAACCCTACACAACGACCTAAATATCCATATTCATTCCAAATTGTCATCCCACCCAAATCCTTGAGGTCAATCCCTTTCCACTCAGACCCATCCTAAAGACCTTCCCAGGAGGCTTAAGAGACTTTGGCTCCGTGATCAGCTACCCTAGCATCGGTAAAAAACAGTGAAAATATGAATGTTAGCATATATTAGGAAGTAGCAATAATGATTGGCTCCTTCCATATACTATTACTGAATGTACACAAGACGAGCACAATTAATTATTGTAGTATATAAATTGTACAGATTTTAAATAAACATATATTAAAAAAAAAAAAAAAAAAATAAAAAATAAAATAAAAATTCTCTTTTTTTTTTTCGCGAATGATCAAAGCGCACCAATATCTGGTTCTATTCTTTTACTAATAGCACTAGAAATATGAAGGGAACCGCGCTAAGATGGCGCGGTTCTTGGACTTTTATAGTATATTTATTGTGACTATATACATTTCTTAGTGCTTATTTTATTTTAACCAGACGTTATTTGCTATATATTGTGTCGAGTAATATTGTAAAGATGAAATATCCAGAAGCGAGGGAAGAGAGAGACAGAGTATATAGGTCAACAGGAGCAGCTATTGTGCCGTGGATTGATGTCCAGCCATATTGACGGGAAAAACTTTGATAAGAGAACAGACACAAAGGACATTGTTCCTACTACAGACCTTGTCAAAGCTTTTTCTACTTGTCAGCTTACTTACTAATAACAAGCAACCAGAGATGGGCAAAATTTTATTTATAAATAAAAATACGAATTTATTCGTACTTCATATATTTGTGAATACGAATATAAATAAATTCGTATTCATAAGTGTGAATACGAATTTATTTTTATTCGCATGTATTAAATATAAAAATACAAATAAAATTTTATTCGCAAATTTTTCTGCGAATACAAATAAATTCACAGAAAAAATTGTAAATAATCACAAAAAATGTGAATATTTACAAAAAATCAAGTGATTACAAAAAAAAAATCACATTAAAATATACGAATAAAAATTTATTCACATTATAATTTGTGAATAAAAAATTATTCACAATAAAATTCGCAAATAAATTATGAATTTATTTGTATTAAGATGATATTACGAAAGTTATTAAAGGTGAAAGTAATTATTTACGAATTTTTTTTTTTTTTTTTTTTTTTTTTTTTTTTTTTTTTTTTTTTTTTTTTTTTTTTTGATGGATGGAGGTAAAGATGACAAACTGTGTCCCAGCAGCATGGCTGGTGGTCCCGCGGCGGACTCGGGGTAAACAAAAAATCTAGGTGCTAATAACCTAGACGTTAAACGCCTTAAAAAAAAAAAAAAAAAAAAAAAAAAAAAAAAAAAAAAAAAAAAAAAAAAAAAAATCACCTTCAATAACCATCATAAATTCATGATTTAATGTGAATAAATTTGTATTCGTATATTTTAATGTGATTTTTTTTGTAATCACTTGATTTTTTGTAAATATTCACATTTTTTGTGATTATTTACATTTTTTATCTGCGAATTTATTTGTATTCGCAGAAAAATTTGCGAATAAAATTTTATTTGTATTTTTATATTTAATATTTGTGAATAAAAATAAATTCGTATTCACACTTATGAATACGAATTTATTTATATTCGTATTCACAAATATATGAAGTACGAATTTATTTATATTCGTATTCCCAAATATATGATGTACGAATAAATTCGTATTTTTATTTATAAATAAAATTATGCCCATCTCTGCAAGCAACTCATTAGTACACTCATAGTTCAACATTTTCAATATCTACAAGGGGAATATTATAGGCAATATTATAAACATTTTGAACTTTATTGTCTTGATTGTGTGGTGGAATGTCAATAATAAAAATACACAATCATGGGCGGAAATAAGTGGGGGGCTGAGGGTAGCCCTCGGAAATAAGTGGGGGGCTGAGGGTAGCCCTCGGAAATAAGTGGGGGGCTGAGGGTAGCCCTCGGAAATAAGTGGGGGGCTGAGGGTAGCCCTCGGAAATAAGTGGGGGGCTGAGGGTAGCCCTCGGAAATAAGTGGGGGGCTGAGGGTAGCCCTCGGAAATAAGTGGGGGGCTGAGGGTAGCCCTCGGAAATGTTGATTTCATCGGTAAAAGTGTGTCATAAAAACCTCAGAAATAAATTATATAAGATCACTTAGTTTAGATTTTTTTTTTTGGTATAATAGCGTATTATTTGACTAAATATCCCAAATTCTTGATTATTTGTATTACATACACTCAAATTTCCCGGTGTCCCCAGCCTGAAGCAGAACTGCGTCATTTTAGCGCGGTTCCGTTCTCTAGTGCAATGAGTAAAGCAATAGAAGCAGTTATAGGTACGTTTTTATCTTTCTTGAAAAATATAAAATAAAATCTCGAAGGGAAAATAGATTTAAGGCGGCATAACAGGAAACTGACAGTATCATGGCGACTTCCACCACCTTCTCAAAGTTCGCTCTTGGAAACACTATAACAACGTTTCACATTTTCATACCTAGTTTTAGTAAAATATTCGTTTTACTGTTAAATGCAACTAAAAAAGCAACAACTAGATAAAACTTTAGGAAAACAGATACAAAAACCCGTTTAAAAGAGCAAAACTAAGAATTGCGAATAATCAAGTCCTTATTTCTCCAAATGACATCACCCCATCAAACATTACGTCAAAACCTTTTTTGTAGAAGATTTAGTAACCTTTCGAATGGTTACGTTCCACTTACAACGATTCCCCAACCGTTTTCCAGATATTTTAGAAAATATACGAAAATCCCAAAACTTTTCATGCCTGTTAATGAAATATTTTATTTTTTAGTACTTCCTTAACGCTAAACGGAACCTAAATTTACCTATCCTAGAGGACATGAATATCAAACGTCTGGAACTGGAGTTTCAACAGGATTAATCGTTTAATCGAAACAGAAAATTAGTTTGGAAAAAATGGTGTTTCATTGTTTCTCGAAAATGGTTACAGGTATCGCTTTGAAAATGGTTTCATTCGTTTTTCTACGTTAAGAAACCTATAAAACGAGTTCCTGCAAGCATATGAACTTGAAAACGTAAGCGTTACGATTTTTTTCACGCGAATTTCGCCCCAAAACCCTTGTTCCGGTGGGCTTATTCTGGTGGTTAACGAATTTGACCTTTCGAATTACACGAACGATTTTTGTACCAAATTTCATCTAAATCGGACCATTTTCGAACCCTCAGGACCGCGAACAGGCATATATATATATATATTTGGACCACCGTTATATTATATATCTATGGGATCTGAAACATAAAATTTTCGTGTCGGCACTTCCGGATTGCGTCATGAGGTCAAACTGATAAGCGGGTTGACTCACTATGGAGGGAGGGAGGAACCGCGCTTTTTAAAAAAAAAAATAATGTGACTAAATCATGTTAACCTATTTACTAGTTTACAGTTAAAAATGTATCATTCGTAGACCTCCTTCGCCTCAAACAAAAGGTCAAGTTCTTTAATCAACAGAAGGTGACAGAGGTAAGGTATTCTGACCGAGAAGGTCAGAACACTGTTTTATTTTTTCCCCAACAAAAATATCCGACCGCTTAAGGCCATTAGTCAATTGGCTTCCAGGTAACATTTTTTCTGGTAATTTGAACGTGAGAAATTGAATGAAACCATTTTAAAACCTATATTTATTAATTGAGAAGGATTTTTTAAACGCCCTACGCGAGGAATATCTTAAACATTTACTAAATTCGGGTCGGTGGAATGTAATATTTAACCATTTAATTTCGCTGATGGAAATTGAAACGATGTGGTAAGGAAGGAGAGGGGGGGGGGGGTAGGTTATGAAATATAAATAGGATTTTATCCTTAATCAGGGTTTGCAATTAATTTTTTAATTAACCGAGTGTCGAATATATCTGTTGAATTAATATATATGTAAATTGGTACATTGTTTATTTCATTTCACTATATTTGATGAAATTTTAATTTGATTGTGCATCCGATAAATTGTTACATCATATTCGTCAAGTATTCATATTATGTAACTAACAGTGTTTTCGCAAATTAAATTATTCCTGTTGAAATGCTTTGTGTATCCCACTTGAGGAACAGGGAAATGTCCATCGTTTTCCATCGATTCCCTTTACTTCCGATCATGTTGAAATTACGGAAACAATTTAATGGGCTTCTGGTAGGATTTAATGCTGAGACAGATAAAAGGTTTACCGACAGCATCATGCTCGGAAAATCTAGGAATTGCTGAAATGGTGAAAGCTACAGGGATTTTGATTGTTGACCAACTTACTATCTGTCCATTGAGCAGTAGAGGTTGACCAATTTACTGCCTGTCCATTCAGCAGCAGAGGTTGACCAATTTCCTCCCTGGCCATACAGCAGCAGATGTTGACCTATTTACTCCCTGTCCATTCAGCAGTAGAGGTTGACCAATTTACTCCCTGTCGTTTCAGCATTAGAGGTTGACCAATTTACTCCCTGGCCATACAGCAGCAGATGTTGACCTATTTACTCCCTGTCCATTCAGCAGCAGAGGTTGACCAATTTACCTCCTGTTCATTCAGAAACATAGGAAAGTGAAAATCATATAATATTTATTGCTGACTGGCTGTTACCCGGTGTGCCATGCTACACCTACTTTTACATCTAGAAAAGCAAAAATAAACCAAATAAGTAATATTAAAATCTATTATCGCAAATCTTTATCTGTTCGGGTTCACAGTTCCGAACCTGTGACCTCCGAACTGTGAGTCCTAGACGATTTTGACCTAGCCTATGACACTTCCCGGACCTAGATCAAGACCTATATGTGTGCCAAGTTTGGTCAAAATTAGTCAAACGGCCAATTTGTATAAGAAACAAACAAACAGGCAGACAGCAGATTGACGATTTTGACCTAGCCTATGGCACTCAGCGTATCAAGATCTATCTGTCTGCCAAGTTTGGTAAAAATTGGTCGAACGCTGTTGGACAAACAGACAAATAGATGTACAAACAGACAGGTGATTTATATATATATATATATATATATATATATATATATATATATATATATATATATATAGAGAGAGAGAGAGAGGGGGGGGGGAAATGTGTTGATTTTACAAACTTTTTTGGGGACGTCCATTATTTTAGAGTGTAACTAGCATTTGCTGTAGCCAGTAAAGTGTTTCAAAAATGTGTTCATCGGTCTATATTGACCACTAGGCAGGACCAAAATAAGACCGTTATTCTGAATGTAAAGAATATATACGACCAATAGAATGGAATTTTTTATCTACATTGGCTAAATGGTAGACACATACAGTCGTGTCTGAACTCCAAAACGGTCATTTGGGTCATCCCTGGTTCTGAGTGTCGTCGGGTTCGTGTACACTCCGTTATACAAATTCACGTAATAATAATGAACTTAAAATTAGTTTAGATAAAGAGACTTAACCTCTTCACTACCGATGTATACCTCACCGTTTTCTCCTATTGGGCGAGTCCTAGACTGGTCAACCTTAGCTTAAACTCCTGATGGACTTCAGGTATTGTCTGACTTCTGTTGACCTTCTGAACTCGCCATTATTGCGGATTCGTAACGTTGAATTTGTTTACCTTCCAGTGCTACACACTCGAATATAACATGCTTGTGTATCTCATCCTTGTCCCCACAGCATCTGCATACTGGTGATGACCTAATTTCCATGGTATGCATATGTTTATTTATGGTACAATGGACAGACAAAGTCACCACAACCTCCCTCAAGTCCTGTATGTTCATAGCCAAGAAGATTTCCTTCTTGCATAAACTTCTAAATCGATAAAGGAGTTTGTTTGGGTAATTTTCTGTCTTCCCTAAACTTTACTAAATGTTCCTTAATTTCTTGTTAAAATTGCCTCTTTTGCCAATCTGTGCTATTTCCAAGCACAATGCTGCCAATTTGTATCATTTCTCTTTTCCCATGATGCCTCGATGTACTGGAACCCAAGAAGGAGGACCTTACGCCAACACTTGTACCTAAAACTGCAGCCAGGCAAAAGGGATAAACCCTTTGGAGAAAAAAAAAGCCTCGGAATAGGGTGTTAAACAACAGAAAAAAAAACTGTAGGCTAAAGAAGATTAAGAATTCGTCTATATAAAGGTCTTTCGACAACGTAAATGATACGGCTACTCCAAATAAGTTAGGGAAAAACAATTTTTCTGCAGTTGATTGCGAATTCAATAAGCCTTTTCGACAGAATAAATTTGGCCTTATTGCAATATTAGTGATAAAATTTTATTTTAAAGAGATAAAACAAGTAATTACCACAAATTTGTCTTATCAATTACTGCCACCTGTTAATTTAATCAAAATACACATTAACTTTTCCGGGTTTTTCAATTTTAGCTGATATGCTTAGAGTGGATTTTTTGTCACAATAAAACTCGAAATATTTTATTGAAATTGAAGTATAGAAAGGTATTATGAGAATCAGTAACATCTTCACATTATTTGGGGGAGGGGTTTTACGTCAGCACGTACACACACACACACACACACAAATCGTGCATATGGAAATATGAATATGAACATAAGATAGCTCTTGAGTTTGAAGGCTTCAGACATTCCGATAAGCAGTTATTGGTTTTTCTATTGGTATTGAAGCCAGCACATGATGTGGCTTGAATGCTATCAACTTTAACCTCCTTGTTGGAGATCCGTGTCGTTATAAGAGTTTTATATGCAACATAAAGTCTTCGATTATAGGGTTCTTCAAGTCGAGCAGCGCTTCCAGGAAACGAAGAGTTGAAATAAAACCCGAATACAATATCGTCCCAGAAAATCTCGAGTATGGCTTTCGGATATATTGAGGAAAATGTATTTTACGTGTACTAACAAGATATGTCTTATGGTTTTGGGTTAATAGGATCCCCGGTACACATTATGGTAATGTCGACGCGGGAAATCGAGTGAAACCACATTCAAGACAGTGGCTTATCTAGAGAATATTATTTGGATTTTAGCAGCACAAGAATTGCTGTGGAAGTTAAAAATATTAGCAGGTATTCCAAATTTATAGCAAACTATTACATAGGGATTTTAGGTATTCAGGTATGGTGATTACATTTATGGTTATTAAAGGTATACAGGAATGGCATTTGAAGATATTCGGGTATGTCCTTTATAGGTAACACGTACGACCTTTACAGGCATAAAGGTGTGGCCTTTACAGGTAAAGCGGTATGGCTTTTACAGGTACACAGCTACACATACAAGTGGAGCTTGAGCACTTGAAAGCCTACTAAATTCTCTACAAAAAAGGTTCTGAAGCAATTTTCGGTGGGGTGATTTCAATCGGAAAAGTGTTTAAAAATTCAAAAGTTAGCTTGGTTCTTTTGAACGGTTTTTGTCTCTGTTTGGCTCACTTTTTAATTAGTTGTATATATATATATATATATATATATATATATATATATTTTAAATTGCATAATAATCTTATAAAAAGATAAGAGAAGGAGAAACGTATTGGTAATAGTGTTTTCCTGGAGCAAACGTTAAGAAGGCGGTGGGAGTCATTTCCGCTTATGATACTGTCAGTTTTCTGTTGCATTTTTAAAATTGTATTTAACTGTAAAATGAAAATTTTAAAACAAGGCAAGAAAATAAGATATACATTTGCATTAGTTTCTTAGAGCGTACTTTGAAAAGTAATTTCCGCCAACGGTACCTGGAATCCTGGTTCTCGGATTTCATTTTCATTTTTAAACGAGTTGACATGAAACAAAATATTGAGTGTTTCTATTTCTTGTTTTCCAATAGAAAGTATAAAAACAGAAACGCGCTAAGATGATGGAGTTCCTGCGAGTTGAACGTTTTTTATTTTTCGTTGAGACGTTTCTGCTCACCCTATTGGCAATCTACGTATATGAAGAAAAAACATGAATATAACCCAGTTATAATTGGACGCCTTTAAGCGGAAAGGAACCAAGTGCCATCAGTTCATTCTTTAGAGAATTGGGTTTAAAGTTTTTTTGTGGGTCTAAAATTCCTTTATTATCTCAAATGTTTCATTCATTTTCTCTCGTTAACCCCTTCAAGTCCATTGTCCAGCCGGCTGGACATAACTTCTTTACTTTGTATCACACTGCCTATGGTCGATAGATGTTTACTACCACTTTGGTTTGAAGCTCTATGAATTTGTCTTCCACTTGACATCTAATATAAATTGATTCCATTCGATTTTGAAAGGTTATGCATAAAATCTTCTCTGATCCACCCCGGGCAGTCATGGATTCTAAATCTTAGTAACTTTTCCTTACATACTTGTCCAAATTGTTTCTGTTTATTGTTTAAAACTGTTCCAAATTTAATGTACATGATCTTTTTAAACGTTGGACGTTCAATTTTATCAATAAAGTTTGTAATAAGGTGTTTCTGAATTTTTGAAAATACATGTCCAGTACACTGTACATGGGAAGTCAACCCTCATTGATGTAACAATATTTTTTATCTGTATGTCAAATATTTTACTGTTATATTTTGTTTTTATGTTGTCAGAATTGTTTCTTTCAGTACCATAATAATGAGTAACTTTTTCTGAATGGTGTGGGCTAAAAGGCGCCCAAACCATTCAAAAATATCATCGGTCCATTCACACGATTTTCAAAAAAATTATTTTTATTAGTTTTATGATTAGTTTTTTTTTTTTTTTTTTTTTTTTTTTTTTTTTTTTTTTTTTTTTTTTTTTTTTTTTTTTTTTTTTTTAATAAACTATCTCTTTTTGAGACTAGACTATGAAAATATTTTATTTTCATTATTACTGTGCGCAGACAACATTTTCTTGTCTAAAATTCTAATCTATTTTTACAATACCTTATTATATTTGTATAATTTTAAAGGTATTTATACAATACCTATATAACTTTTACAATAATATTTACTAATAATTTTTCAAATTAATTTTTTCCGAATTAATTTCTTTTAAATTGTTAATAAATTACTGCTTTAATTATCTATTTTTTTTAATATTTCCAAATTTTGAATATTTTTTTTTCATACACAACCTTGGCAACCAATGTCCAGTATACTGGACATTACATAACTCATGTCAGGTTAACCATAAAATTCTGAAAAAAATCTGCAATCTTCACAAGAGCAATACACAACTATGACAGGAAAATAATTTTTTTTATCAAGAAATAAAAATTCGGATCTGAAGGGGTTAAAATAAACTGTTGTTTTGATAATGGGGTTTCATTTTTATAGTTATTGATAAAAATGATGCTTGATTCCTTTCTGTCTATTACAACATACTGGATACAACATTTCATTTTTTTTTGGTATTTTTTCTTGCTTTAATGACAACATTATATTTTAACCAGTTTTTTATTACTATATTAATTCTCTAATTCTCTACAAGATAGCACCAAAAACTCAATTTCGTTAAAAATGGCGCTTGGTTCCTTTCCGTTTAAAGGCGTCCAATTACAAAAATTCAAGATTTTTTCCCATACACAATTGAGGTCAAGTATGTCATAAATAAAAAGTCCGTCACGCAGGAGCTGCATAACTAAGCACTTTCCTCAGAATTTGGGTAGTGTAGACTGCTTTCCAGAACAATTTGCTTAAAATATCCTACATAAATAAAATAAAAACATGAATAGTTCTCTTTTAAATTTGTAATGAGTAACTGATCAATTATTAATTTGCTTCCAGAGTTATGTTTACACATGTTACCTATTACACTACGTAATAAATACAAAAAAACCTCATATTATCGTATTTTGATCTAACGCAGGAACCTTGCGGCGCCTTTGTGGACCTATGTCTGGCTGGCTTTTCTATTGAAATATATTACAAAGTAAACCCCCCTTTCCGATTGACCGATTCAGCTCATTTTTATAACACTTCTTTCTCATGAGTTACCCACGAAGTATACCGCGTTTCGTTAGAATACAGCAGAAATTACGACCAGTATGAGTATATTAGGAATTTGGGTCCGGAGTAAACCCCCCCCTCCTTATGAACCGATTTAGTTCATTTTTATATCTCACTTTTCTCTCTATATTACCACTACGAATACCAAGTTTCGTTGAAATATAACAAATATTACGGCTGAAATGGTCAAATTAGTGTTTTGGGTTCGCTATCGTGTTAACTGACACACACATATATATATATATATATATATATATATATATATATATATATATATATATATATATATATATATATATATGTATATATATATATAAATTTTAACGGGGGTCATTTTCGGTGTCTACTAGGTAGGATCGATAAAGATTTGAAGAAATTTTTCAAAAATTCCGTCATGAGTCCAACCTCAATAGCTACTTTCCTTCGGAGGAAAGTGCTAAAAATAGAATTAGTGATTCTTCAAATACAGCTGTGACAAAGCACAGGTCAGTAAGATGCATATTGCGTTTGGAAAAATTGGATTTAATATTCAAGTAATCTAATTATAATAACAGAAAATAAAATAAGATTTTAAGACCCATAAGTTCATACAACCCTTAGTTTTTAACCATTAACACGTCAAAAAAAATTAGCTGACAAAATTGTTAAAAAATTTAAAACTTTCGGAGAGTTGAAATCAAATTAATTAACTTGTGATCATTAGAAAGCATAATAAGTTTCCTAGACAAATGGTTTGCTTTTGTTCCAATGAACAGAAAATATTAACAGTTGTTATCCGAAACATTTCAAATCACTGCTCATAGAAGCATTAGGTGGAGAAAATCGGATTCTGAGTCTCATATCTTTCATTATTATATAAGAGGCAGAAGAATTGATAAAGAACAACTTATTGGGTCTCCCGTGGTCTAGTGGCTAGCTCCTTAGATTCATAAGGGGGAGATGGTGGGTTTGATCCCCACCGGCGCACAGTGTAACGAAGTAGTGGGGATTATGGACAAACATAATTAACCACGAGTTTTTTTCAATCAAACATTTTTATTAATTGAAATCACCTCAAAACAAGGTAACAATAGTGTAATAATGCATACTATACGGCTATAATAATATTAATAGAAATAATATAGCAGGTAATAATATTATTAATAACAATATTATAAAATATAATATAACTGTAACATATAACGTAGTAATAGTATAGTAGTAAAATATACTTATAGTAATATTACCTTAGAATAATAATATTTTACCATTTTCTATGAAATTATTAAATAATGTTTTAATTCCGAGTCTGAATCGTTTTTGGATTCTTGAGAATGGAAACTTCTATCGAAACCAATATCTATTTGATTATTAATGTCATCCTCTATTATACATTCATTAATGTCTGGACTGATTTTGCTTTGTCTTTTTATATTTTTCTCCGTAAAAAAAGCTCTGGGCCAGATATCAGAAGAACCCGGCGCTTTTTCGATCTCTCACACAACGCTGTAAACTCTTTTTTATGTCTATCTCTTAGGAAGCCGGAAGGGCCATCAGGGCGTGAATATCTTTTTTGTTGATAAAAATTAATAACAATTTCTTCTAAGTTGATATATTGTTTCAACCAGTATTTATATAAGAGTTTTTTCTCTGCAGTGAACACGTCCCCACATTTTTTACAGATAATACAGGACTAAATTGGCAGTCTTTTTAATATTGCTTAATATTTCTTTAGGAGCATCCTGCAGATTAAATTGAATCATTTGCCCAAGGATTGATACCGTCTTCTTGGATTTATCCACATTTTTTTTCAAATTTGGAAGAAAAAATTATGATGGATCCAAAAATAAAAATCTTTGGAATCGGCAAATTTCGGCAAACTAAATTGCCCTCAGTACATTATACTTGAGGTAAAATTTAAGCTCTAAAAAACTGAGGATGTGTTCAGATGAAATTTTTTTGCTATGGTCTTTCAAAATTTTGTACTTAAAAACAATTTCAAAGATCAATGAAGAATAATTCAGGATAAATAATAAGGGAGTAATTATCCATAATCAATTATATCAGATAAAAAAGGAATAGTTTTGACGTAATTTCCTTCGGATGACTTAATAAAAACATTGTCCTATCTTCAATGAGGGAGGCTCAAACTGATTGTTGGTATAAAGCAGATTTTGAAGACTTTGCCTTGTTTATAATACTGCTAATGTGTTTGTTGGTCAAAATAAAAGTAATATTTATTAGTTTTATACGATTTTAATTCCTTGAATAGTTTCTAAACTTAGCTAGAGGATTAAAAATTAAATATAAGAAAACAAAAATTTAGGTTTTTGTCCATTGGACGTTACACTGTGCGGCGGCAGGAATTTTCTCATCTCAGGGCTCACTGAGAAAATTCCTGGCTGCACCCTGGATGTTGGCCCCAATGACCCAGATTTGTCGATGCGCCGTTAAAAAAAAAACAACAAAAAAAAAAAAAAAAAAAAAAAAACATCCCTGTGGTTGCTCCCCGAACGTTTTTATTTTTTGGGATTGAACGAATCTGGCTCAGAATCTGGTTGAGTGGACAAATCAGATTCACGTTTAATTCCAAAATGATTAATCTCTAATAGACTTAATTTAAGATACATGAAGATGAACCTAAACAGGTTCGAAACGTCGCAATTATAACTTAATATTTTAAACAATTTTGGGAAGCAACTCCTGCTCGTTACTGCAACTTATGGTATATATGTTATATACTTTTATAAATGTATGTATTTTAATATGCCATAGCAGTATTTTTTTGGTTTATAAATCATGTCTTAAATTAGTTTCAAGTTAATATTTAATTTACAGAATTCAGCATTTCTTCTACAAGAAATACCTTTATAAATATTTCAGCGCATTAAAAAATGTATTACATTTTTCATCACATCATAGAAAAACCTCTTGGCGGAAAATTCTTTCAAATTAAAATAAACCTTATTATTTTTTCTCCCTCTAGATTCCAAAAACTGGAGAAGAAAAATGAGAGATATAACAATTTCCCGTAAAATGAGGTGGAATTATGCGAAAACCTCACAAAGGAAGCTCTTATTTACACCTGAGTAAATATTTCCTAAAGTAAACACCAACTCTAAGGAAGGCGAAATGCGCTTTTAATTTCAGAAACCGTTTTTACTAAGGGATTTTTATGAAGGGGTTTAAATACATAAATTATGTCTGCGTGAATTAAATGTTAAAATGTAGCAATGTATCCTCTTGGTTTATGAGTTAAAAATTGCAATTAAAACACCCAGACCATTAAATGGTTGGTGAAACTCTTGGTTAGATTTGGGCGGGTTTCCTCGCTCCCTCCGCTTATGAGGTTGCCCTCATGGTGCAGCCCGGAAGTCCAGACTAATATATATATATGAAACAGTTCGATCGAAAAATGCAACCATTTCTAGATTTAACTACCATAGATGTTTCGAAAAATTTACTGAAACCTTTTTAGTGACCTTCTCCTTCATAACCTTCATGCCTTACCTCTTTGGAGGATCAAGATTCAAATCAACAAGTAACATTAGAACAGGTGAACACAGTTTTTTTTTTCGTCTCCTAGAATAAGTTGGACTCACATTCGTTAATTTTTATTCAGTGACTTTTCAATATAGAATGAGTGGCTAAAGAAGTTCACCACAGGCCTGCTAAATAGAAGAATATGTTTGCCAACATCACCTTAAGGTAAATTAAAGCACCATACACTCCAGGATCTTCAAGTTCTTTCACCGTCCCCACTATCTTTATCAATATCATCGGCGTCATCACATCCTAAACCTTAATTTCAAATATTTTAATAGTAGTTTAAACCCATTTTGTAAATTATATATTATTTCAACTAATTAAATCATGGGCGTATATAAGGGGGGGCTGAGGGGGCTGCAGCCCCCCCCCCCCCCGAAATTTTGATTTGATCGGTAAAAATTTCATAAAACCCTTAAAATTAAATTAAATAAGATCATTTAGTTCATAAAACATTCCATTTTGGGTGCAATAGGGTTTAAGTTGGCTAAAACTCTTCCAAAATCTAAATTGCTAGTATTCCATACACCGGAAATGCTCTCAGTCCCCCCCCCCGAAATTTTCCCAGCCCCTTCCCAATTATTTTCTATATACGCCCATGAATTAAATAGCCTTTTTTATTCATACAGTCCACTAACCATTTCACCAGCACCATCCATAGCCTGCTTCTGCTAAATCAACAAAAATTGAAAGGAGAGCAAATTCAGTGACAGATGATGGTTTCCGCTTATGGTTTCATGTTGTGGCGCCTTGAATCTTCCTCCTCTATGAATACGGAACCGCGCTAAGATGACGCAGTTCGTGCGAGTCGGAATTTTTTGTATATGCTTATGAATATAACTGATGTAAAATAATGATGTAAATCAAGGTGTACATATAATTAATGTTATGTACAATTTATTACTTGGAACGAATAAATAGCTTTTAATTACTTCCGAAACAACATTTTTGCTAATAACATCTTTAAAATGATTAGTGAAAAATCACTCTATTTCTTCATAGTCACTTTATTTCTCTGGTCTGGTTTCCCGGCGGTTTAAGAGTTCCTCCTAAGATGCTTGGATCTTTCCCCGGCAAAATAAGATGGCTCCCCATGAATTGTTAAGACGGCACGAATCGTCCTGACATTTACCGTTACCTTGTCTGCGTGGGTGTCATGAATGGGAGGTCTAACTCCTGTCTTCTCTCTTGACGTTACTATTTCTGAATGGGTTTACTACTTAAATTACTGAAAGAAGAATTTACCTCTTAGTAGTGTTTCTACCAAGCCTTAACCCTGGAATCACAACTTGGAGTCACCCGTGACCCCTGAGTTCTGAAAATATTTGTTATCTCCAACACATTCAACCTGTTAAACATGTCCGATCCCTGTACCTTCCTGTCCTGACAAGGTGATCATAATAGAGAGTCAGGCTTTTCTCATTCCTATCCATGTAAACGTATATAAAGCCTTTGGGTCACGGGCGACCCCACGTTGTGGTTTATGTAATATTTTTATTTATCGAATGTAGTATGTCTAACGATAAATTATTTTTCACTGAAGATGACATTCACAATGAGTTGCTTTGCCGAATTGTAGAAGAGAAAAACAGAGAGTTTAGAGACGTTTTGAATTGAGAAGACAGTGAAATTGGTGAAATACGTGAAACGAGTAAAAAAGGTACAAGTGGTTTTTTTTATCCTAAAAAAGACAGGGAAGCTGTAACACACTGTGCAAAGTGTAGTAAGAGCCTGTGTACTGAACACAGGCAAGGAATATTTGAAAAGTGTATAAATGAATAACCATATTTTTATTTTTTTGATCATTATAATGTGCATGCATTCAAGTCACTATATTTTTTCCCCTCCTTAACCAATTTTACATATTATAGTATTTTTCATTATTCTAGCAGTCATAAAGACAAAATATTATAGGAGAAAACATTATATTTAATGTTGATATTCAGAGGACAAATATTCAAACAAACTTATGTCTAAATTTGTGGTATTTTGATGTTTGATTTCCCACTCCCCCATTTTACAATTAAATAAGATTATTTGGTTATAAATTGTTAGATTATACATGGTAGTCATCTTAAAGTACCATTTCAGAAACCTAACACCAAATTTGTAAAAGAATTACGAAAGACTAGATGGGGTCTTATATGACCCCACGTTGTGAGATTTGTAACAGCTTTATCATGTTGTGATTCCAGGGTTAAAACTTAGTTTCGCTTCTTACCTCTTCAACATCTACTTGAAGATAACTGCGATCATTTCAAGACAAATATAAGGTAAATTTGTTATGAATTCATAAATTAACAATACGCATCCAGGTAATATACTCGTAATTGTCCGGTAACTGCTAGGTATATATTTTGTAAAACTAATAGTTTTAATGGAATTATATATATATATATATATATATATATATATATATATATATATACATACAGTAGGACCTCCATTATCCGGGACTCTATTATCCGGGATTCCAATTAACCGGGCTTTCGATGGGGCAATTTTTATTTTTATTCCTTCTTTAAATATTATATACATACGAACATATTTATTGCATTTTTTTTATTTTTATCAACTAAATATTTGTATGTATATAATTAATTTATGTACATAAATATGAATATAAATTAATTACATACATTGTAAAATAAAGAATGGAAAACAGGGCTGTTTTCGGAAGAATGTGTCGATTCCATATTTCTGGAAGTATCTCAATTTATTTCATATTCTTGGAACTGAAACGTTTACCCGTCTTTCTATGAATCCCCTACTGGGCTGTTAGCCTACCAAGGAAATATTACCTCAGTTGGGCTTTAACTCTTCACTCCAGTACATACAAATGCTGATTACAGCAGAATTATCTTGTTGGGCGATCAGAACAGATTTAAGAAAATAATTATGTATCAAAAAACGACGAAAAATTACTGACTTTCACGACAAAAAAATTTAATTTGAACTTGAGTTTATTTTTGCACTTATGTATACAAATTAATAATTAATAAAACGTTTACATGACATCTTATGCACAGTTTTTCTTTATAACCTTATAATCCAGCACATTTAGTCAATAAAATATTGTGTTTCGATTAGCCGTGGACCACCCTCCCCGTCATTACGCCGGATAATGGAGGTTCTAATATATATATATATATATATATATATATATATATATATATATATATATATATATATATATATATATATATATATATATATATATATAAACCTTACGGCGAGTAAAATAGAAGCAGGAGAGAGGAAAAAAAAAGAAAGACGCAATACCATCAGCGCTGCCAACGGACAGAATCCCAACTACACCAGGGAGCTTCAACACCATTCGTCCGCCAATACTGTGGCTAGAGGGGAGAAAAGGCGCCCAGATCGAGAAAAATGTCATTCGCTTGGCTACCACCGAGGAAGAAACAAGTACCTGGCTGAAGAAGATGGAGATGAATCCATCGAAATATTCCGGGAAGAAGTGAGGAGGAGTACCACCGCTGGAGAAAAATGCCGTTCCATCTAAATATATATATATATTCGTGTATTCGCTCTCTCACAGCCTCGAAAATGATCCGGTGTTTAATAACTACATAATGGTTGACTTAATTTAAAAAAAAAAAAAGAAAATGGTCCGATTTTGATGAAATTTGGTACAAAAATCTTTCGTCTCATTTGAAAGGTCGATTGCTTACTAAATTCTCTACATAAAAGGTCCCGAAGGAATTTTCGATAGGACGGTTAAATTTGCAGTAAAAGTGCTTAAATCATTGAGTAATTGACTTCGTTTAATTCAACGGTTCATTATGTATATTTTAATTGGCAACAACGCATCAACCTAGAAAAAAAATAAGACAGAAAAGAGAAGATGTTATGTATTCCATTAAAATAAAAATTATACTTACACTCACTACCAACATACGGCCAAATACTAAAACCTTATTGACAGACACACAGACCATTATTACAAAACCAATACTAATACCATACATTCTAGACAATTTTACATGAAACAAATTTAACATTCTTGTATTATTTTATACATGTTCATGTAATATTTTTTAAAAGTTGAATCGCCTAGCCGCTACAACTTATTAAATAATAAATAAATAAATATTTTAATTTCTTGTTATTTTTGTAATAGCTTATAGTAGGGGAAAGTATTTGTCAATACAATAGGACAAGTCAAATCAGAAAAACAATTTTTGTGTAAGAAATGGAACTTTTCTGAGCGAGATCCAAAGACGCATTATGAATATTTGCTTCTATTACACTGCTGTTGGTGTCGTTCTTTAAAACAGTTTTTTTCCTCTTTACCTCACTTTTTAATTGTATTTTTTTTTTTTTTTTTTTTTTTTTTTTGAAAAGCATTGAACAATGAAATGAGTTTTCTATAGACTTATAGGAGACCTCCTTAACCCGCAAAGACTAGCCTAGCCATACGGTAGGGGTGAATCAATTAATCAAATAATTTCTTTGTTTTAGCGCGTTTCCTCCCTCCCTCCATAGGGAGGAACCCCGCTTATAAGGTTGACCTCGTAAACGATCCGGAAGTGCCGACTAGAAAATATTACGTTTCAGAACACCTAGAGAACGAAAATAAACGTGGTTCAATTCCACAAGGGCCCTAAGGGGCAGATACTGGAGAGGTATCTGATTCATGACCCTTACGGCACACTAGGGAGATAGTGTGGTCAGTACTATGCTCCGGCCGCCTGATTTTCCCCTTGCTGCATCGACTGATAGAGTCATTAGCACCAAGGTACCCATTAATAAATTAATTAAAGGCTGGGTTGGCCTAGGGAAGGTCAGGGAGGCCGAATTCAACCCATGAACGAAGACACTAGAAGAAAAAATCTTAAGCGCTTTGTCGGGATTTGGACTGAGGTCCTCCAGCATATGAGTCCAGTGCTCTATCACTGAGCTAACCTCGCCCCCATATATATATATATATATATGTATATATATATATATATATATATATGTTTATATATATATATATATATATATATATATATATATACATATATTTTATATATATATATATGTAATTAAGCCACTGTTGAGGTAGTACTACCTCAACAGTGGCTTTATAATGACGTACTTACGTCGAAAGCGCTCGCCCACAGTACTTGTACCGATACCAGTGACGACGCTCTCCACCAACAGGTATGACAACAGTATATTTACTGGCGGACCCAACCCCTTAGAAAAATATTTTAGTATTTACGATGAAACGATCTCTTTTTTGGAATCATAAGAAGGTGGATTTATTTTTAAATGTAAAAAGTCTAGAATACAAAGCCAGTTAAAAATTAAAGGATTTTATTAGAGTAAAGAATACTGAAAGAACGCCAATTCGTTATTTCAAAAGCAGGAATTTCAATTATTTTCAATAGAGAATAAAGTGGCTGTTCTAAAAAATCTGGGATTAAACATGAAAATAAGTTTTGTCCTTTCGCTTTGATCACACAGCAGCATGACTGAAAAAAGTTGTGTTTTTACGATATTCAAGTCTGAATGCATAACACGATGCCCCCCCCCCAAAAGGAGAATTTTTATGCATATACATTTAATTGCATTCAAATGCATAACGAGAGGAAAAATCAAAAGCAAACGAGGTCGTTAGAATACAGAGAAGGTGGGCTCAGCAACGAAAAAAAATTCTAATTCCGGGGATAACTTTCAAAGAATATGTAAAACACTAACGCACACAAACAAGAAGGGGAAAAAATGGAAGAAAGCTGCAAGAAACAAGACTCGTTATTCTGCCGGGTAACCGGGACGGGCTGAGTAAGGATATTCATGCCAGGATTAGCAAGTCAAAGCTGGGGAGGAGTTCTGCTCCATTTGGGCAAGATAGGGTTCAGCTGGGTCCAGATTGACTTCCAAGAGGAAATGGGTGCTTAGGACTTACAAGGCGGATGCTTGGGTTCCAGTCCAAGATAGGTCCTGGTCTGAGATAACCTACAATCCTACATGGTATATCTTTCTCAGTATCAATAATGGGACATAGAAACATTAAATAGTCAAAGGAATTTATAAAAGGTAAAAAAAAAAAGTCCGACTCGCAGGAACTGCATCATCTTAGCGCGGTTCCGTTCTTATCTCTAGACTCATTTAAAATGATTAAAATAGAAGCTGTTATTATTTTGGGTCCACATTTCTAGAAATCATGAAGATTAGATAGCTAGCCGTCGAGGTGATGAGTGAAGATGGAATGGTTGGGATTCGGCTAAAGAAATCTCAATACGATTTTTGTTAAAAAATCTATATTTAGGACGTTTTGGCTACTCATTGGTAGCCTTCGTCAGCAATGAAAGTGCCGGGAGGCAGAGGAGGACCAAAGTTGACAGTTCCGTCTTTACTTTCAAGAAAGGTCTTATTTACGATCTTACCTGGATAGGCCAACCCGCCCTAGGAAGGACCCCGCTAGGCATTTGAAAATCTATATCTTGGAAATCCATATCTCTAAGATTAAATTGTTTTTCTTATTTTTCTTAACCTGATTTATTATCAAATACATTATCCAACTATAAGCAGTTAAAAAATAACAAGGAATAAAAACAGACAAAAAGAACAGTTCGAATAAGCGAAATCAATTACTTTAAAGTTTTAAGCACTTATTTCTACGATTGACATCGTCTAATCAAAACTTTTACCAGAACCTTTTTTGTAGAGTATTTAGTACGCTTTCTAATGGTATTCTTCCGTTTACCAAGATTCTCAACCTTTTTCGAGATATTAAGGAAAGTATACAAAGTTACCAAAACTTTTTATGTCTGTTAATAAAATATTTTATTCTAACCCTTCCGTAACTCCATACGTAACACAAATTTCAACATATTAGTTTTAATGAAAGTAGAACATGCAGAAAATGTTTCAACTGAATCCCATGATTCTAAGTACTTAAACCAAAAACGGTATTCAAAAAATATTTTTCCAATTTTCTCGAAAACGGTTAAAGCTCCTCAAGCGGTCATTCGTTTTCCTAGCCCAAGAAGCCTATAAAACGAGTACTTACAAGCTTATGAACTGAAAAACGTAAGCGTTACGATTTTTTTTGCGCGAATTTCGCCCCAAACGCCATCTTCCAGTGGACGGATTCTGCTGGTTAACGAACTTAACCTTTTAAATTGGACGACGGATTTTTGTACCAAATTTCATCACAATCGGACCATTAGGGAAGCCAGAAATGAGCTAACAGACAAATATATATATATATATATATATATATATGTATATATATATATATATATATATATATATATATATACATATATAATATATATATACATATATATATATATATATATATATATATATATATATATATATACAAATTTGAACCACCGTTATTTTTGGTCTCTAGGGGTTCTGAAACGCGAAATTTTCTAGTCGGCACTTCCAGATTGTTTCATTGTTTCAACCTTATAAGCGGGGTTCCTCCCTATGGGGGAGGGAGGAACCGCGCTAAAAATATATACAAAGACAAGTATTTATACAGGACAAGTAGAAGAACATCCTCATTCTCAGACTAAGCCCTGAGGAAGCTGGCAGTATGACTAGCGAAACGTCGGCAAAGAAGTTTGTGACACGGTCAATACCAGAAGACTATAATATTTGTAATGACTCGGACCGTGGAAGCCTACGAGTGAAATATGCATTTAACTTATTCTTTTAGTGGGGTTCCTACCTCCCTTCATAGGGAGAAACCCGCTAAAGGGTTGACCTCATGAGGTAATCCGGAAGTGCCGACTAGAAAATGTTAGGTGTCAGCAGTGTTGGGCAAAACTAACGTTAGTTTTCCCTAACTAAAACTAAACTAATGTTATATTTTTAGTTTTAGTTTTAGTTTAGTTTTAGATTTGTATAATTATTAATCATATGGACTCCGTTTTTAGTAATGCAATTAGTTTAGTTTAGTAAAAGAGACCTAAATTTGTGATTTTAGTTTAGTTTTAGTTTTTAGTTAACTAATTTAGTTTATCAAAGAACATATTTTTTCAAATTACGAGAAAAAGCCACAATTTCTTATTCTTAAGCAAGTTCTATTAGTTTTAATAATTTACTTAATTATCGAAATAACATATGATTTATATTAATTTATGTTATTTTAGTAAAACTAAACTAAACTAAACTAAACTAAATTTTTAGTTTAGTTTTTAGTCAATTCCCAAAGATTTAGTTTTAGTTTTAGTTTAGTTAAAATCCATTAATTAGTAAAATTTTAGTTTTAGTTTTTTTTTAGGTTGCAATTTTTAGTTTAGTTTTAGTTTATTCCAAAAAGTGAATTTAGTTTTAATTTTAGTTTTAGTTTTTAGTTTTGCCCAACATTGGGTGTCAGAACCCCTAGAGAACGAAAATAACGATGGTTCAAGTTTGTATATATATATATATATATATATATATATATATATATATATATTTTAACAAAATAACAACAAACACACACACATATATATATATATATATATATATATATATATATATATATATTTTTTTTGTGGGAGGAAAATCCCTCCCTCCCTTATTCTTCACGACCATGATGGAAACCGCTTGCGCATTACTTCATCATGATAGCTGTCTAATTACCTTTGTTTGTTTATTTCCTTCTCTTTCGTCTCCACGACTGTCCTGACCACGCTGTAGGAATAGTTCCATGCTTCCTCTGAAGGTAAGTCCCTCATCATATTGTCCATATCGAAAGTCTTGTATATATATATATATATTTGTCTGTTCGTGCTCTAGTTCAGTGAATAATGGTCCGATTTTGATTAAATTTGGTCTTTCGTCTACATTTGTATTTATTGATTTTAAGGACTTCGATTCTGAAGATATGGTCTACATTTGAAAGGTCACGTTCGTTAACTAGCAGACTCCGTCCACCGAATCATTGCTTTTGGAGTGAAATCCGCGGAACAAAAAATCGGAACACTTACGCTTTCGACTTCATATGCATGCTGGTACTCGGTTTATAGATTTCCTAACGTAGAATAACGAATAAAACCATTTTTAAAGTGAAATCTGTAAACGTTTTCGAGATACATTGAATAACCAATTTTTCAAACTATGTTATAGTTTGGGTATTCAGAAACGATTAATTCAGTTGAAACTTATTCAGTTCAAACATTTATTGTTTCGGGCATTCTTCAATACTTTATGTTTAAGCTTATATTTTACTTTTATTCATATATTTTACGCAATGGCCTCTAATAACTGCAATTATCATGTTTTATACGCTTGACTTTCATCATTTTACTGATGTTTTTTTTACCTTAATAATCCACATTAGATAGAGCTGATCTGAATGTATGAGGCACATTTTGGCAATCATCAATATTTTTTGGGAGAAGATAATGGGAATCAGAGGAAAGGCAGAGCGAGAGATGGCGGGATTAAGAGAATAGGAAAATAGGAAGAGAGGATGAAAGAAAGTGAGAGAGGGAGAGAGAGAGAGAGAGAGAGAGAGAGAGAGAGAGAGAGAGAGAGAGAGAGAGAGAGAGAGAGAGAGAGAGAGAGAGAGCTAATTAAAAGTGGAGAGTACTGAGAGGGAATTAAATCCTTCACTTCCCTTTCATTAAAAGTTGAATCTCTCGCAAGGACACGAGTCCACCCTCCTAACCTCTCGCCCTTCCATCCCTGGGTGGCCTTGGTGCTTCGAGCAGGGGTACCTGTCTAATTAGAAGTTCAATGAAAGTGAATGCTTCTCCTGTCTTAAATTATTGAATTTTTAATATCAGCGATTGGTTCAACTTTGAAATTCCGGACAAATATTCATGTTAAAATTGTGCTCTCCTTTAATCCCTTGATTGTGACTTTAACCCTTTCCTTATTGTAGACTGCTGCAGGAGTCGAAGCGCGCCGCGCCACTGGAACGAAGGACCGGACTACCCGTCGGAAGGAGCGGGGACCCTGGAACGAATGACTTGACTAGCCGCCGAGAGCTGCCGCACCCCCAGTACGAGTGACTTCTACAGCAGTCCGTCCCTCCTCTCTTGTTAACAGGCTCCCTTCGGCTGACTTTTTCAGGGATTTGAACTTCGGGCTATTAAGCAAGAGCAGAGGGAAGGTTTAGCTATTTCTTTCACTTCTAGTTGTCGAGAAAATAAAAATGTTAATTTTTAAAATGTCAGTATAAAAAAAAATGTATTCAGTGTTAACAGAATTAATCTAGTTCAATCGTTTGCTAAGGGAACGCTATATACCAAGTTTCCTGACGAAACAAGCTCGGGCATATATATATATATATATATATATATATATATATATATATATATATATATATATATATATATATATATATATAAATGAAGAAATGTATCGAGAAAAATACTTTGTAAAAATATACTAAATCGGTTCAAGAGGGGAGGGGGGGGGGGGTAACCCCCTAACAAAGCAAACTGGTAATGTGGGTCCGGAGTAACTCCGGACCCACATTACGAGTTTGCTACTACCAGCCATAAGTTTTGTTATATTTCAATGAAACTCAGTATTCGTAGTGGTAATCTACCGAAAACGTATTCAGGAATTAACCTTGATTGTTATAAAATTGAACAGGAAAAGTATAACTCAATCTACGAGTATGAGTTAATGCCTCGTTGGTATTTGATTAATCAGCTGAGCGACAAAAGTTGATTAGAATCCTCGTTGATTGAAATCTGCAACATTCATCCTTCTTGTCGAAGTCCTTCAATATCGGCCGAAGGACGAGCCTGGATTCGGCCATCAATCCTTCGGACTCTTCGGGAGATGTTTTTTCCGTTTACCTGCCCGTCAATCAAAGTCGTCGCATTGACCTGTCTCTCAATCAATCGTTGGCCTCAAATTGTTTCGGCGACGAGCGTCCAACGTGATAATTTATATTCGCTTTTTTCCCTATGAGAAATAAATCCTGCCCCCCCCCCCACATATTGACATATTTCCCGTGAAATACGTCAGGCTTATTGGACCTCGGGGGACATCATGTGGGACGCTGCTTTTTCATTTTTTATTTTATTTTATTTTTATTTGTAATACTCTGTTTGCTCTTTCCCAAGGAATGTACCGATTGAGGTTGCACTCAGAAAAGAATCTCTTTAACGAACATACCGACTAGGTCCTCAAAAACATCCTGAAACCGGTAAATTTATATACTAGCTGTGCCCGCAACTTAGGCCGGATAGTGACTTAGGGCTGCATTTTTGGATATATCTTTTGGATCTTTTATTTTGGATTCTAAACACCGTCGTATGAAATTTAAGTACATATATGTGTGTATGTGTGTGTGTGTGTGTGTGTGTGTGTGTGTTACTGTATTTTTTTTCTACTTGTGCCGGATATTAGAAATGTTTATAGCATGTAATTTCTTTCATTTTCATCTTTTTTTCATGATTAAATTTTAAATGTTGAACGTTAGGGAAAAAATGAAACAAAACCACGTTGAAAGAAATTAAAGACTTTTTTTTCAACTATAGGCAAAGATTTTTCCAACTTCCCATTTTTGTTCAGTATATTTTTGTAAAGCCCATTCGCTATTATGAAATAACATTTTTTCACCAATAGGCCAACGTCTTATGTGTTTGTTCACGTATTTAAATACCAAATTTTAAAATTTCTGCGTTTTATTGAAGTCACTATAATAGCTTTCATGTTGCTTGAGCCCAAATCTATGAGTTAACTGACTCATGTCTTTTTAATAATTGCTTCTTTTAGAAATTTGATTTTTCTTTTAGTTTTGTCAAAGTATTCTTGAATCTACTATATATTTGTCAAATACCACTCACTCACACACTCATCTATCAACGCCCAGCCCAAACCGCTCAACAGAAAATTTTGAAATTTTGCATGGACACTCCCTATATAACGTAGACGCTCGCTAAGAAAGGATTTTTTGATATTCGTATTTTTAAGCATTTTTAGGGGGGTTTAAAGTTTAAGTTGGTTAGAGAAGGCAAGCCTAGGCAGCCTGCGTTGCTAGGACGATAAAGAACAGCTGTTACCTTACATTATCTATCTCATAGTTTTATTTCTAATTGAGGTTAATTTCAGCTATGATGGCAGACCTTGAATTACTAGAAATTAGCTGTCCCTCATAGAGTTTTAATTGCGTTTCTTTTCTGCCTGTCCCCGTCAGATAGGCTTGCCATATTCTTGGAGAGTTAAACTGAGGCACATTAATATGGGATGGGCATACCGGGGGTGGGGGGGGGGATAAAAAGAGTACAAATTATAAGCAAAATGGTGAGTTTTAAGCCTAGCAACTAACGGGAAGGGGGAATCCTAAACTGTTAGTCTACCCAAACCTTAAAAATAAGGACCGAACGTTTTTTGCTACTTGATTTTCTTAAAACAATCTCTCAGCCAAATAGTAGTGTCTGGCAGCTGGCTGCGCTGTGCAGGTAGTTCCAGCGTTTTACAGTTAGATTACTTCTCATTTCTTTGACACTGTGAGCAGTAGTAAAAATGTTAATTGTAGAAAAGTAACCGATATAAAAAAATTCTTATAAACATGAATTCATTACTTTTTACATCTTACAGCCTTTTCCGGGACATTGATAAAACTGGGAGGGACACCGAAACAATTGCAAAATACCGGGACAGTCCCGGTCAAACCGTGATATATGGCATATCCTTAGGTTTTCCAGGCGAGGTAATAATATCCGGAACCCTTGCGCAGCCTCCTCGCCTATAACCTTGGTAATACTCGTAAATATATTGGGTGTTACCACATGACTTCTTGGAAACATAAACTTTTAAATTTGAACGCCCATTGAATAAAATGTAGTATGACGGGAACCGTGCTGTAATAAACTGCACAGAATTGTATAGTAACATAATTTTAATGAAACATTATTTAACGTAATAAAATAACTACTTATCTGCCGTGACGAAGCACGGGTATTCAGCTAGTCTACTATATATTTGTCAAATACCACTCACTCACTCACTGACCTATCATCGCCCAGCCCAAACCACTCGATAGAAAATTTTGAAATTGTGCATGGACACTCCCTATATAACGTAGGCACTCACTAAGAAAGGAGTTTTTGATATTCGAATTTTTAATTATTTTTAGGGGGGTTTAAAGTTTTAGTTCGTCAGAGCTGGCAAGCCAAGGCAGAATGCGTTGCTAGGACGATAAAGAACAGCTGTTACCGTACATTATCTATTTCATAGTATTATTTTCAAATGAGGTTAATTTCAACTATGATGGCTGTCCTTGAATTACTAGAAATAAACTGTGATTTTGTCCCTCATAGAGTTTATGCCCTGGTGATGGCCCATCCGAGGTAATAATATCCCGAACCACTTGACACAAAAATTTGAAATTTTGCACGGACAATACGTTTAGAATGTAAACACTCGCTAAGAAAGGTTTTTTTTATGTTCAAATGTTTAAGTACTTTTAGGGGGGTTTGAATTTGAAGTTCCTCATCGGCTCAAAAATGTTTCGATTTTGATAACATTTGGTACAAAAATCTTTCTTCTCATTTAAAAGGTCAAGTTCATTAACCAGTTGAATCCGTTTACTGGAACATGGTTTTTGGAGCGAAATTTGTGCGAAAGATTCCTTAACGTAGGAAAACGAATGAAACCATTTTTTAAGCAAGTTCTGTAGCCATTTACCAGAAAAGTTGATAGAAATACTTTTTAAAACTAATTTTCTGTTTGGGTATTCAGAAACGAAGTATATGGAAAAAAAATGTATGAATGGGGATACAAAGTTTTCGGATCTCAGTAAATTTTCTAAAATATCTCGAAAACGGTTGGGAACACGTAGTAATTGGAGGGCAGCTATTCGAAAGGTTACTAAATTCTCTACAATAAGATTCTGTTGTAATGTTCGGTGGGGCGATGTCAATCGAAGAGATAAGTTCTTAAAACTTCAAATTTGTTAGTTTTATGCTTTTCAACGTGTATTTGTCTATGTTTACCTAACTTTTTAAGCGGTTGTTGTATTTTTTTCTGTTTTTGTTTTTTTACTCTTAAACGGAAACAAGCACGGTTACCTCCACATGGTGTTTCCTGGGTAACTTTAAAGTTCGTGCAATAAAAAGCTGTACAAAATTACGTAGTAGCGTTAATTTTTATCATATCTTATTTAACTCAATATAAAAAAATACTTATCGGCCGTGGTGAAGCACGGGTATTCAGCTAGTGTATTTTATAAATAACTTTTCCATTTTCTTATTGTATCTGTTTTTATGCGTGTTTTTGTTATTTTTTTGTAGCACTCTGAAATTCTCAGATCTTTAAGTGTTGATGTAGATGCTTCGTCTGTAGTTTCATTTCCAATAATACCAGAATGCCGATTGATCTAAATATTTTGTACTTAAATGTTGAATAAGATTGTTTGTCGTATTTTTTTTCAGTAATTGGGTCATGATTAGTGTATTTACTTAATGATTGGAGTGTGTTTTGGCTGTAAGTGTCTTTGTATGTATGTGTTTTGATCGTTGTAAGCGCCAATGTTGTCCATGCCTTCAAAATTGTCATTTATTATTATAAAATTTTAACGTACATTTATTATTAACTATGAATTGTAGGACGGGTTATCTATAGGTTACCACCCTTTTCTAGCCGGGATAGGGCTGATGCCTTTTCTTTTTTCTAAAGAAAAGCCACCACCCAATAGTGGGAATCGAACCCTCGACCCTTTGGCACGGAGTACACACGCCTTAACGCTCAAGGCCACCGGGCCTCCAAAAAATTGTAACTTTAGTACAAATTGTAAAATGTAAATTGTAAATTGACATTTACTATAGTATGTGTATTGCAATTTACCTATTGTAAATGAATTGATATAAAATATTACTGTCCATAAATTACTTTTATTTAAATATTCTTTGGTTTATTTTATTATCTAAGTTTGTGGAAAGAGGTAAAGGAAGACTTATATCTGACATTAGCCTAATGGAGCAGAACCTTTTAGGTTGGGTTTTCAAATTGCGTGGGGGGAGGGGGCGAAAGAGTCCAGAGTAAATTGTGATGTATGTGTTTTTGAAGACAGTCCTCTCTTCGGGAATGACCTGGCTGGCTTCAAGCCACTAATGTCTTCTCCGTTCTTCCCGCCAAAAGTACAGAAAAGTGCGGGAATCTTCCAGGGGGTGTCTGCGATGGATGTACCGGAAACTTGTGGATTATCGTAGCCAAGTTGCCGGGAGTTCTGATGCTGGCAATCAGGTATCGTCTAGGTAATATTGTATTTTGTTATCGTTTATCAGAAAAGCCTTCCCATACCGTTAACTGAGAAAACCTTTGTTATGTTCAACCTAAAGAAACAATAATATTGGTTCTGTTTGCGAAGACTACATCCAGTTACTTGTGAAGTTTCTGTAGTGATTATAACAGTGATTCAGTAGGGGTCTCCCGTAGTCTAGTGGCTAGCGCGCTGGATTCATAAGCGGGAGATGGTGGGTTCGATTCCCACCTTCGGCAGGAATTTTCTCATCTCAGGGCTCGCTGGGAAAATTCCTCGCTGCACCCTGGATGTCGGCGCTAATGACCTAGATGTAGATGCGCCGTAAAAAAAAAAAAAAAAAAAAAAAAAAAAACAGTGATTCAGCGCAAGAGGAGAACTCATTAGCTTTTCTATTGGCTATTCTTATGGGCAATTCTATTGGTTGTTCCTGGTAGTAACCTTTAACACTGAAGTCAATCCAACTCGCAAAAATTAATAGAATTCTATTAATTTCAGCGCATTGGTTTGACTAGATTTTGGATATCCTAATCTACGATATGGATCGATTCACATAAGATAATGGCCCACCACTACTAAGAATCGGCCTAAATAAGTCGATTTGAATATTTGATAATAGGTATGAAAATTAGATCTGTAACCTAAAAGTATAGGTCGGCTAAAGTATGAATATAGGTATCATTACATACATAATAATACCAATTACATTAATACCTATGTATTAAACATATTATCTTTATCAAATGAAAATAAAATAATAATAATAGAAAAAAATGGTTATACAAATTAAGAGCACAGTTTGAAGCCTTATTTTTATTACCTTCTTGCCTCTAGTGTAGATGGAGATAGTTAGCCGCTGTAGAGATACGAAGACAGGTATAGTTTGGATTCGGCTAGGAGAAAAACGTCAGACTTTCAAAAAGAAATCTGTATTTTGGACGTTTCGACTGCAACAATGGCAGCCTTCTTCAGCTAAAAAATATATACAACTTATAAGTAAAGAAAATGTACAACTAGTAAGTAAAAGACAGGCAGAAATGAGCGGAGTATATATATCAATACAATAAATTGTAACCAATCTTATTTTTAAAAACAATCCATCTTTCCAACTACCGTATTTTCATTGTTTTTAAAAATAAGATTGGTTAAAATTTATTGTATTGATATATATACTCCGCTCATTTCTGCCTGTCTTTTACTTACTAGTTGTACATTTTCTTTACTTATAAGTTGTATATATTTTTTAGCTGAAGAAGGCTGCCATTGTTGCAGTCGAAACGTCCAAAATACAGATTTCTTTTTGAAAGTCTGACGTTTTTCTCCTAGCCGAATCCCAACTATACCTGTCTTCGTACTTCTTGCCTCTAGTTGGAGAAACTGAAGGTATTGAGTGGTTGTATAATTTTATTGTTGTATTAAAAGTCTGTTATTTATATTTTTTCTAAATTACTCGTTACAGGACACCTACAGCCATAACCCTATAATTATTCAAATATTTGAACTAATACACAGACTGAACAATCCAATCACTATATATTGGCTCCCGGGACATGTTGACGTGAGCACCACAGTAGACAATCTTGCCAAAAACGCTAGTAAACGACAACACTTGGACAAACAGGATATCACGTACCATGAAAATATATGTATATATACTTATCACGTATATTATGCAACAATGGCAACGGTCTTGGTACAACACGACAGAAAACAAACTACGAGAAATCAAAAAGACAGTAAGTGAATGGACCTCAAGCAAAAGAGGCAACAGAAGAGACGAAGTAGTCCTTTGCCGTTTATGAATAGGCCACTCACGCCTCACTCATTCATACCTCATGACCAAACAGACCATACCAAAGTGCCAATACTGCAACACGACATTAACTATAAAACACTTACTAACTGAATGCAGACTTAGACAAAACTTTGACCTACCGTACAGCTTGACTACCTTACTCTGTGACGGGAGCCAATATATAGAAAGAACACTCCAATACTGAAAACAAATTAAACTCTATGACAACATTTAAATAAATATTAAAACTTAAAATTAACCCAAATCATAATATTAATACTGTAAGATTTTAAAAAACCGATATGTATACCATTCAGTGAACGTTAAATTTAATATCTTTATATTTGTAGCATACACAAGGACAGAAAAACTTAATGGCCGAATGACATTAAAAGAATGACAACTACTAGACAAACAACTATATGAACTAACTATCCAAATAAATAACAGTTATCTCTACTTGACATCTGACTATTTGACATACAACAATAAAACCAACTTGACGTAACCAACTCTACTGGACGTATTACCACAAAGATATCAATCTATCATTGTTATCTATATGTTTTGTCGCCAATATTGCGAAAACATTAATCTATATATATAAAAATCACGTGTTCTGTTTGTTTGTTCCTTATACAAATCCACATCGTTTGACTGATATTGACCAAACTTCGCACATAGATACGTCTTGATCCGGGAAATCTCGTAGCCTAGCTCAAAATTTTCTAGGATTCACAGTTTGGAAGTTACGAGTTCGAAACTGTCAAATACAGAAGAGTTTATAGTCAGAAATCGGCATTTTTGTTCCAGTGTTACCCCTTCTTCTAAGAAGAAGGGCAATACAAAACTTTTTTGCGAAAAGTTTTTCTTTTGCAAAATAACTTTTTAGTTTTAACCTTTGTTTGTTTATCTAAATAATAGGTTTATATTCTCATAGTTTGGACAAGATCAATTTTTAAGATCAATTTTCTTAATATCGGATCAATTTTCATCATATCAAATCAATTTTAATTTGATTGCCTAGAGCAACACTGGGCTCTAACCAGAACTTGGAGTAAAATCATAAAAATGTTCTGTGTTTATCTAATCATAATTTGGACTAATATCATATAATTAAGTATTCATGTTTCTATTCAGAAGTTTAATAATTTCAATACGTTTGTTGAGAGGTAGTTTTTTATCTCTTTAGTAAAGAAGGAAGGTTGCAATGACCGTTATAATATAAAGTAAATGAATATGTTTGTACTGGTATTTGATGGAGAGGGTTGTAGTATGTGGAAAAACGCTTAACTTTGTTTTTGAAACTGATGAAGTGTGTAAATGTCATTGAAAAGGCAAAGGAGACCAAAGTTGGTGATATATAATTCAGAAATTTGATAGTTTACACCTATAGGAATCAACAGCATTGCAAATTGTATGTAGAAACTTCAGATTATGTTAAAAAAATAAAATTCAAACAACTGAAATGAAACATCAAGAAATGTGACAGTTTGCGGAGAACTTCAAGTGCATTTAAGGCAGTAAAGAATCAGTTTATCTGGACATGTTATAAATTTATAAAACTTGTATTGTAAACTGAATCGTGTCCCTTTTGAAAACAATAGGAAGGAAAACAATAGGAGACTCAAAGGTGAAAAATATTTTGTTTCATTTATAGATGATTATAGTAAGATTGCTAGGATTTAAACTATTAAACCTAAAACAGAAGTTTTTCATTCCTTTGTTCAATAAGTAAATGAGGTTAAAAACTTAGGAAATAAGAGAATTGGTATTATGAGATGTGACATTGGTAAGGAATATTTAAATAGTAAGATTTATGACTACCAAAAAAAAAAGGGTATCAAAATTAATCCCTGCCCCATATATGTTCATGAACTAAACGGTGTGATTTACTAGAACAATTATGAATATATCTCATTGTTTACTAGCAGAAGCTATTCTAGAAAAAAAGTTGGCCAGAAATTGTCTGTGCTGCAACTTATTTGAAAAATCGCTCTTTAGGTAATACCATTGAGAATAAAATAACCTATGAAATATTTTTTAGAAAGAAACCAGATGTTTCTAACTTTAATTTATATGGCAGTAAAGATTTTGTTACGGAACCAGAACAAATAATAACTTCTAAATGGGATAAAATGGTGAATATGTGCATTTTAATCGGCTATAGTGAAGTGGGATATAAAGTACTTTTGAATAATAAAATCATTGTCGCTAGGCATTTTGATGTTATCCAAGAAAACATAAGCTGTATTGGATTGGCTGAGGGCGAATCTGATAAAGATCACGCGATTGTGATTTTTCGGTAAAAGCTAGGGATAGAGAAATAGATAGTTTGATACAAAATAATGATATCAAATGGGTCTGAATGTTGAACAGATGGATGTAGAGACTATATTCTTAAATGATCATTTAGAACGAAAATCCACCACTGGTTTTCTTATTAGGTTATTTAGTAATGTATTATACTGGAAATCGAGAAAGCAAAAAGATGATACAGAAGAGTCTACATATGCAGAAAATGTAGCTTTAAGTGAAGTTTAAAATTCCAAGACTCTCCAAAAAGATATAGCTTTTTGTTCTATACATAAAGAACTCCAAAAACATAAAGATTTTTTTTTTTTTTTTGTTAAAAACTCCTTTGTAAACAATGTCATTTTTTAAGGGACTTAAATTTATGAACTTAAAATTAATCCTCTTACATACATATGCAAGTTGTTATATTAACTTATTTTTTTATTTGCATATAGATAGATGTACATAATAAATTACATAAATGTTTATATTCATACAAATGAATGTATATAAATTAATTAATTTTCACCACATTTTGAAACATTATTTTATTATTATTATTAATATTTCTTTTGTATGCTATTTTTTTTTTTTTTTTTTTTTTTTTTTTTTTGCAGATAAATTAATTTATTAAAATATTATTTTTATAAGACGAGGAAGTCATGTGAATTGTGGTGTTTTAATAAATAAATAAGTAATTAAATTTTCCATGCAATTTTTTATTAATTTAATATCTATTATATTCTGACATATGCTTTCTTTTGTCTGAGATAGTTATATCCTCTGACTGTCACCATTTAGTCGGAGAGCTGGTAACGCAAATTTCATGAAGTATTTTATGCTCCTTGGAATTTTGCTGTATTGCATTCGTGGGAAGGTAAGGCATATATGTGTTTCCTGTACCATAGGGGAAAAAATATGTCACAAAAATAGTATTTTATTCACAATCTTTAATGTATAGTTAAGGCAAGTTGCTTTATTTCTAGAACTACCACAACTGTCCTGTCCTTATGATTGGTGCTCTCACTCACTCTTACGGTTACACGCAGTGTATTGCAGTCTATAATCGGATAAATTTATTTTCATGTTTGCTGATTACTAAACCTCAGAAATAGTGTCTGCCTTTTTGTAATTATTTTAAATTATGGTGATCAAATAGCGGTGTGTAGAAAAAACTTCATTTAATATTACAAAAAACCCACTTCGGTTTTTTTTATTTTTTATATATGTTATCCCCCTTAAAAGTGTCTGCCTTATATATTATTCATTATAGAATTGCCTTAATTTTACATTAAAGAATTATGGCTTCTGAATAAAACAGTATTTTTGGCCCATAGTTTGTTACTTATTACCATGCGCAGTACCAGGTGTTTCAAGGTATGTCCAGCAACCACATACTTACCTATTTATCTACACTAGAGACCCACTATAGCAAAATTTTAAGGCACATAAAACACTTGAAAAGTTTGTTACCAGCTCTTGGACTAAATGTTGAAATACGGTTGCAATTATGGTAAAAATATTGTTGCTCGCCAAATCAATGTTGTTATTGAAATTCCCAAATATCTTTAATTCATTGTTGTCCATAACTGCAAGAAGAATATCTTAAATTTGTTTTTCTTCTTATATGCCCCTATTTCCTATGACAGAATGACTATCCTTATAGAAGAGCTCATGAACCATAAAATTTGAAACAGAAGCTTTAATAGAAAGCGAAAAAAATGAAAAAAAAAATATGTGAAAGTGTATTTGAAACAATATGTTAAAACTTTCCTTTTGGCAAAAATAACATAAACCCTGCACCACTTTCTACCTTTTTCATTCATAAAAAAAAAAACTCAGTCACAGATTATTACATGAACAGGTAAACAATATAACATATTAATATTATATTTGCGCAAGGTTGAGGTTTTAGCTTTAGGTGCGAAGCCCTTAAAATAAAAAAATATTATATTTAAAAAAAAAATCAATGAAAATAAAGAATATAGTTTCAGTTATAATTATTACAACTTATAACTAATCATAACCTTAATTAAATGCCTCAATTTTATTGTTATTTATTTATGGACCACACATTTTTTTCTATTTAAAAAAATTAAACACAGGGAGTTTGGTTTGGATTTTCTTTAAAACGGCATTGCAATTAAATGATTTGGAATCATTTAATTGTAATACCATTTTAAAATAAGGGTACTTTTTTAAATAAGTATACTTTTTAAAATAAGGGTACTTTTTAAAAATAGTATACTTTTTAAAATAAGGGTTAATTTATTTTCCACCCCACTTTGTCTAAAAACATTGGAAAATAATTTTTTTATCTGAGCTCTCAATTTATAATCTTATATTCTCATAATTTGGACAAATATCATATAATTAATCATTTTTTAAAATATATAATATAAAGTAGGCATACCATAGAAGCTGGGTTACAACTATTTAATATGAAGCATGTGTAGCATGGCACGCCCCGGCTACAGATATTTAATATAAATTAGGTGTAGCATTGCACACCGGGTAACAGCTAGTGAATAAATAAAAAGTCTGTTACTGGACATAGGACACTGTTCTGTAAATTTCTTCTCCAATTAAAAAATAGAAATGAGATTGAGTAGCAAGAGTTGAGATTAATTATTTGAATATTTATTTATATAAAAATCACGCGTCTGTCTGTTTGTATGTTTGTCTGTTTGTTCCTTATACAAATCTACACCGTTTGACCGATTTTGACCAAACATGCCACACAGATAGGTCCTCTCCTGGGCTAGGTCAAAATAGTCAAATTTCAAAATTTGTTCAAAAGGTCAAGAGTTTTGTTCAAGAAAAATTGGCTACACTGAACCATTCATATTCTCACGGCCATTTTGAATCGACAGGCATTTTTAATAATATCTCAAATTTATTTGTTCGTGTTCCTGATAATTAGAATAACTCGAACTCATTGATGACTTAACATCATTATATAATCATGTAATGCAGTTTATTTCAATTTTATTTCAATAGTCACTAAACTAAGGAGCGCTGGCCTTTCTTTGATAAGAGCTATCTATTCGCAGGCTCTGCTGCTGGCCTCTGTTAGGAAGAAGGAGGGAGTAGCTGTGATTTACAGAAATTAAGAAACACGCCATAGAACAATTTTTGGTGTATTTTTCACCCCACGGTGTGAATCCAGAGTTAAATAGATCGATTCAGATCGCCCATATCCAGATTTGGGTGACATCACCGAAGTGTAAAGATTCATACATGACTATACTCTGATACCAAAGTAGTTCTTGCCGCTGAAAATGCCGGCCATATTGTAAGAGTTATTTAGAGCGTGAGAACTCTCTTTGGATTCGCTGCTGACAGAACCTCGGCGGTGTTTAGCTTTGTTTTGCTGTTTAGACAATTACAAACTGCTTTAATCCCTCTTATGCTTCCTGGTTGAAGCAGTCTGGCCAACATCCCTGCTCTAATTAGCAAAGCCAAGCACTCCTTTAGCCTCTCTCTAACCACTGTATGGTTGGCACCCCTGCTCTCTAATTACATCTACTTCATATCGTAGCAAAGGTTGGTACTCTTTTGCATTTCCTTGTACGCGTTTTCTGATGAAATAGTTATTAAGAATCAAATTTCACACGAGTAAAACTGAAGACTCCAAAAATAACCAAGAGAAACAACAATTTCTTGAAAATAATCCCGTCGGAACCGCCGTTTGCAAAATCATAATTTCTCGCATGCGGGGTTTGAAGGTTTACATCTAACTGAATTGGCTATACGAATAAAAATCTGTTATATATTTGTCAAATACCACTCTCTCACTTACCTATCATCGCCCACCCCAAACCACTTCACAGAAAAATTTGAAATTTTACATGGACACTCGGTAAAAACTCGGTAAAAAAGTTTTTTTTTTTATATTCAAATTTTTAAGTATTTTTAGAGGGGTTTGAATTTTTAGTTGGTTTCAAAGAGAGCATAAACGCCTAGGCAATCATGCGTTGCTTGGATCTTTACAAACAGGTTAGTGAACAGGTTAGTGAGGTTCCACTCATGACGGAATTTTTGAAAAATTTCTTCAAATCTTTATCGATCCTACCTAGGCGACACCGAAAATGACCCCAGTCACGAAACTTGGTATATAGCATTGAATTAGCAAACGATTGAACGAGTTCGTTAACCACCAAAGTCGGTCCACCGGAAGGGGGGGGGGGGTTACCCCGAACCCAAAACACTAATTTGACCATGTCAGCCGTAATATTTGTTATATTTCAACGAAACTTGGTATTCGTAATGGTAATATAGAGAGAAAAGTGAGATATAAAAATGAACTAAATCGGTTCATTAGAAGGGGGGGTTTACTCCGGACCCACAATCCAATTCGCCACTACCGGCCGTGATTTTTGGTGTATTTCGACGAAACTCGGTATTCGTAGTGGTAATCCGCAGGTAAATATGTGTTGTAAAAATAAACTAAATCGGTTCATTAGGAGGGGGGTTTACTCCGGACCCACAATACCAATTCGCCACTACCAGCCGTGATTTTCGTATATTTCGACGAAACTCGGTATTCGTAGTGGTAATCTACAGGTAAATATTTGTTGTGAAAATAAACTAAATCGGTTCATTAGGAGGGGGGGGGGGTTTACTCTGGAGCCAAATTACTAATATTCTCATACCGGTCGTACTTTCTTCTGTATTGTAACAAAACGCGGTATGCGTCGTGGGTAACTCATGGGAACGAAGTGTTGTAATAATGAGCTGAATCGGTCAATCGGAAAGGGGGGGGGGTTACTTTGTAATATATTTCAATAGAAAAGCCCGCTAGACGTAGGTTCACAAAGCCGCCGCAAGGAGCGCTTTCTATCACTACAGGGACTGTATCCTGTTCCTGCGTTAGATCAAAATACGATAATATGAGGTTTTTTGTATTTATTACGTAGTGTAGTAGGTACCATGTGTAAACATAACTCTGGAAGCAAATTAATAATTGATCAGTTACTCATTACAAATTTAAAAGAGAACTATTCATGTTTTTATTTTATTTATGTAGGATATTTTAAGCAAATTGTTCTGGAAAGCAGTCTACACTACCCATATTCTGAGGAAAGTGCTTAGTTATGCAGCTCCTGCGCGACGGACTTTTTTTTTCATAGAACTTAGTTCAGAGTATATTTATTTATTTATTGATGCACATGTTAACAACAACCTTGCTCCGCTCACAGCACTACAAGGTATAAATAATTCTTCAAAATTTGACAAATAGTTTGACTAAAAGTTCAGAGTATAGAGATATTATAAAAATAAAAATAAATAAATTTACGTAAATGCCAATGGACAGACAATAATGATGTTTTTAATCTTTAGTAATAACTAAGGTACTACATACCAGTGTTGGGAAAAAATTATTCAGAATGATGAATAATGATTAATGGATAAATGTATTATTTCATTCATGAATGAAGAATAATTACTTTTATTCATTATTCGTTATTCTATGAATGAAGTTTATGTTTTATTCACATATTATTCGAATGATCATTCAGAATAAACATGTTTTAGTGAATAACGATAGATTTATTATAATGATGGCAGCCAGAAATACGTATATATATGTGTGTTTGAGTAGGATTATTCAGTAGACCAACTAGAAATAAATAATAACGAATGATGAATAATGAATGATGAATAACGAATAATTCTGTAAATAATTCATGATGTACCGTGTGAATAAGATAATTCAGTGAATTCCTCATCATTCACTAAAAAATTATTCGAATGATCATTCGAATAATAATTTATTCGAATAATGCCCAACACTGCTACATACCAATGAATGTCGGGGAACAAAAAAAACAAGCATTTTTTTAGTAAGGCAGGCCATTCGCGTTCTGATTTGCAGTACGACTTAGTAGGACTACTAGTTGGATAGTAGACTCCACTCACCCTCCGACTTAGTAGGACTAGTAGTTGGATATTCGACTCCACTCACACTCCGACTTAGTAGGACTACTAGTTGGATATTCGACTCCACTCACACTCCGACTTAGTAGGACTACTAGTTGGATATTCGACTCCACTCACACTCCGACTTAGTAGGACTACTAGTTGGATATTCGACTCCACTCAAGCTCCGACTTAGTAGGACTACTAGTTGGATATTCGACTCCACTCAAGCTCCGACTTAGTAGGACTACTAGTTGGATATTCGACTCCACTCAAGCTCCGACTTAGTAGGACTACTAGTTGGATATTCGACTCCACTCACACTCCGACTTAGTAGGACTACTAGTTGGATATTCGACTCCACTCAAGCTCCGACTTAGTAGGACTACTAGTTGGATATTCGACTCCACTCAAGCTCCGACTTAGTAGGACTACTAGTTGGATATTCGACTCCACTCACACTCCGACCTAGTAGGACTAATAGTTGGATATTCGACTCCACTCACACTCCGACTTAGTAGGACTACTAGTTCGATATTCGACTCCACTCAAGCTCCGACTTAGTAGGACTACTAGTTCGACATTCGACTCCACTCACACTCCGACATAGTAGGACTACTAGTTGGAGAGTCGACTCCACTCACACTCGGACTTGCTATCCAACTAGCGATCCAACTTTAGTCCTAGTCTGTTTTCAGGACTGTGTACGTCACTCACGAGCCAAAATATGTATCGAGTACAGACCGAAGATGCCCGAAGGTCAAGCACTGACTGAGCTAAGTCGGACGACTTTGATCCGACTCACGCTCCAACTCCGTCGCCAGTCTGATGTCGGACCTCTAAATGTTCCGACTCGTCCAACTAGACTTCCAACAAACAAACATTTACGATCCGACTTGTGGTCCAGCTTCGGAAGTTGAACCACAAGTCGCACTGCAAATCGGAACGTCAATGGCTTGCTTAAGAGAGACAACTTACAGTAAACACACGAGGTTCCGTGAATAATAAATACAATCTGGAGTGAAACGTTTTCATGAAATTGTAATAACCGATAAAATTTCACGGATTTTGAGCAAGCAATATGAAGTAATTAACCGTAAATGTATCATACCTCAGAAATTATGATAAACTATTATGATTGCAAATTAATTTTGAAATTCCATGAAATTGTAATAACCGATAAAATTTCACGGATTTTGAGCAAGCAATATGAAGTAATTGCAAATTAATTTTGAAATTCCATGAAATGTCTTTAGCATTATATTTGTTTGCACAAATAATGCATTCAAAGACCATATGCAGACCATGTACAAAGGATACAATTAGTTGTATAATTATTTACAAATATAAAGGGATTAGGCAGCAGAGACGATAATTTGGAAAATTAATCTTTGATAATAATCCACATATCACAGAAATTTCGGGAAAGCTGTAAATGAAAATAGATTAAGACCATTTTTTTGTTAACAAACATATTTTAAATTTTATTACGCCATGAATGAGGGTTTGAAATGCTGAGTCCTCAAATTTGAATAAATTCGGTCCGACAAATGAAATTTCGATACTGCTCAAAGCTGGGGAAAAAAGTGCTTTTTGCTATTAAATTATTGGCTCCATTGTTTCGGCTTGTTTTCCCCGTTTCAACGCCTGATTTTCCCCTTGGCTGCTTCGACTGCTAGAGTCATTAGCACCAACCAAGGTACCCATTATTAAATTATTTAAAGGCTGAGTGGGCCTAGGGACGGCCAGGGATGCCGAATTCAACCCATGAACAAAGACATTAGAAGAAAAAATCTTTAGTGCTTACTCAGGATTTGAACTCAGGTCCTCCAGCATATGAGTCGAGTGCTCTACCACTGAGCAAACCTCGCCCCCTATTAGTCCAGTGCTCTACCACTGAGCTAAACTCGCCCCCTATTAGTCCAGTGCTCTACCACTGAGCTAACCTCGCCCCCTATTAGTCCAGTGCTCTACCACTGAGCTGACCTCGACCCCTATTAGTCCAGTGCTCTACCACTGAGCTAACCTCGCCCCCTATTAGTCCATTGCTCTACCACTGAACTAACCTCACCCCCTATTAGTCCAGTGCTCTACCACTGAGCAAACCTCGCCCCCTATTAGTCCAGTGCTCTACCACTGAGCTAACCTCGCCCCCTATTAGTCCATTGCTCTACCACTGAACTTACCTCGCCCCCTATTAGTCCAGTGCTCTACCACTGAGCTAACCTCGCCCCCTATTAGTCCAGTGCTCTACCACTGAGCTAACTTCGCCCCCTATTAGTCCAGTGCTCTACCACTGAGCTAACCTCGCCCCCTATTAGTCCAGTGCTCTACCACTGAGCTAACCTCGCCCCTATTAGTCCAGTGCTCTACCACTGAGCTAACTTCGCCCCCTATTAGTCCAGTGCTCTACCACTGAGCTAACTTCGCCCCCTATTAGTCCAGTGCTCTACCACTGAGCCAACCTCGCCCCCTATTAGTCCAGTGCTCTACCACTGAGCTAACCTCGCCCCCTATTAGTCCAGTGCTCTACCACTGAGCTAACCTCGCCCCCTATTAGTCCAGAGCTCTACCACTGAACTAACCTCACCCCCTATTAGTCCAGTGCTCTACCACTGAGCAAACCTCGCCCCCTATTAGTCCAGTGCTCTACCACTGAGCTAACCTCGCCCCCTATTAGTCCATTGCTCTACCACTGAACTTACCTCGCCCCCTATTAGTCCAGTGCTCTACCACTGAGCTAACCTCGCCCCCTATTAGTCCAGTGCTCTACCACTGAGCTAACCTCGCCCCCTATTAGTCCATTGCTCTACCACTGAACTTACCTCGCCCCCTATTAGTCCAGTGCTCTACCACTGAGCTAACCTCGCCCCCTATTAGTCCAGTGCTCTACCACTGAGCTAACCTCGCCCCCATATACATTCCTCTGCTTCTTTAAATTAACATTTAACAATCAACAAAACAATTTAATCATTCCTAAAATACAATCCTTCAACATTTACATTTCATTAAACTAATATAAATTTCACCATTTATATAGGAAATACATAAATTTTATTTTAAAATTACTCGTTGTTTTAATATTCTGTAGTCCTTACACGTTTACATCATGCTTTTTTTTTCTATTTTTATAAAATTGCCATCCATTTAATTAGTAATACCTTTTTTGTCGAATAATTTTATCTAAAGGATAGTCAAGGTATTTTTCCCGTTTCTCCACTCAGGTACAAACAATGTTTGTTTTTGTTTTTTTTAATTTATCAACTTAAAAGCAGCATCGTTATAGAATAAAAAATAAAATGAAAGGGAAATTCAGAATAAAACCTGAGCTAGAGGCATAATATTATATTATAGCACTTGGAAAAAAGCTTCCAAGAATTACAAATGTAAAAAATGAGCTTCGGACGGGAATTCCGATATTATGATTATTTTTATTTTATGTTCTTAACGATCAGAATTTGGCATAATTCTATTTAATGATATAAATACAAATTTATTCGTACTTCACTTATTTGTGAATAAGAATGTAAATAAATTTGCATTCACGAGTGTGAATAAAATTTATTTGTATTCACATATATAAATACAAATGGAGGCACGGTGGCCGTGATTGTTAAGGCGTGATTACTTAACAATCAGTGCCAAAGGTCGCGGGTTCGAATCCCACTATGGGGTGGTGGCTTTTTTTTTCAGAAAAAAAGAAAACGCATCAGCCCTATCCTGGCTAGAAAAGGGTGGTAATCTATAGATAACCCGTCCCAAAATTCTTAGTTAATAATAATGGACGTTAAAATTTAAATGTTATTCACAAATGTTTCAGTAAATACAAATTTTTTTTTTTTTTTTTTTTTTTTTTTTACGGCGCATCTACATCTTGGCCATTAGCGCCGAGTAAATACAAATAAATCAAATTTAGAGAGATTTTGTTTGTGCTAACAGCTAGTAAATTTATAGAAGAGCATAAAAGAGGCCGTGTTTAGAATTATCTGCTTAATTGCCCTGCATTAATGAAAGAAGTAAGTTCCAGGATACTGCTGTCACTCGCTAATCTCGAGCAGAGACGATGGGCTGAACTGTCTCAGGCGTCACAATATCACCTCCTTTACAATAAGCTGAATCACACCGATGTAGCCGTTTCCTACATGTCAGATGACAGGTCCCTCTACGCAATCCGCTTGATCATGAAAGCTAGAACAGAGATGCTGCATCTGAACAGTAGGCCATGGCGTACAGACGGACGTGCACACTGCTCCATGTGCAATCTTCAAGAAGAAGAAGACACTCTCCACTTCATAGCTCGATGTCCTGTAATGAAGGAGTTCAGAAGATTACATTACAGCAAGGATCTCCTCTCGTCGGAAGATGTTAAGTCAATCCTAGACGGAAGGAACTGGGGCACACTTTATAAATATTTAAATAATGCGGTCAAATACAGGCAATTTCTTATTAGTCAGTTTAATTATTAATTTAAAATTTTATAATTTTGTCTCCACAAAAGTAGTGCTCTGTTCGCTATTTAATCATTATTTATAAGTTTGTTTTGTTTATTGTTTTTTTTTTATTGTTATTTTCATTTTCTCTGTTTGAATATCTTTTTTCTTTTTGTAAGTTTTCGGTAAAAAGGAGTATATAAGTTTTTATTTTAGTTATTTTAATGTTTAATTAATTAATGCTTACATGCACTCAGGTTGATGGACACTGTCCAAGCCTATGTAAATTGTTCAGTTATTACTTTGTTATATATTTGTGTAAAGGTATAAAATAAAATTTACTTTCATTCATTCATTCATTCATTCATTATCTGCTTCAGGGGAGGTAGAAGCCAAGACTCTCTTAACTTTAGCAATATGCATAACTTTCAGTTCAGCAATATGCTGTTTCTTGGTGATTACCCATCCTTATCTGGATTATGATTAAGTTTGATTAGGATATCAATAAATGCTCTTAGGATGAAGGGTTTCGAATTTTCAATCTAGTATTATGAGATGCATTCAGACAATTTACACTTATTTCCGACACAGGTATTTGTGAAAAATCTATTTCTTAAAACTAGCATATTTTAAAAGGATTCACATGTGTGGTTGACATAACGCATACAGGGTACCCCGCTATCCCCCCCCCCAAAAAAAAAAAAAAAAAAAATTGGCTAAACTTTGGGAATAGATGCAGGATGCAAAAAGGAAGAAAATATGTCGTTTAGCATATTTCTTGTTTTTGCTTTGTTTTGTAGAAAACAAAATTATAAAAAGGCTTTCATAAGGGCTATTCAAAAATGGTTAAAGGAATAGTAGAGGGGGTGGGGTTGGGTTGGGTTGGTAGTTTAATGATGGAAAACTACTTGGTCATCTCCACCCTAAGAGTATAATTAAATTGTGCAGTTTAATGTTAGGATGGAGAGTGTTTTCAGTATTGTGTGTTTGAGATGGAGTTGTGTTATTGAAGTTGTATTTTTGAGAATCTTGCTTTTGAAAAAAATTATTGTTATTAAAAAATTGCACAGATACGAGAACCAGATTCAAATGTTATATTTGTATACAAATATAAATATAGTATACATATAGTATAAATAATAAAAAATATATATAATTAAATATAGTATACATATATTACATATATATAATATAATACCATAATACATATATATTTATATATATACACACATGTTTAATTTTGTTTTATTTATCTTTTGTATTTTTTTTTTATTTATTATTATTTTTATTTATTTTTTATGGAGTTATTTTTTTTTTTAAATATTTTTTTTTCATTACTTTGACATGTTAGTAAATTCATACTTCTGTTTTCTTTTCTCTTCTTTTTATTTATTTATTTTTTTTTCTCATTTATTTATTTATTTATTTTGATATATACTAGCGATTACACTGTATTTCTCTAGGACCATACTACATGCTAAAACTAACAAATTTCTTATATTATACTAATACTTACTATTAATATTATACTAATACTTACTATTACTATTATACTAATACTTACTATTACTATTATACTAATACTTACTACTAATATTATACTAATACTTACTATTACTATTAATAGTAATAGTAAGTATTAATAGTAATAGTAAGTAGAGGGGGTGGTGGATGAAACATATAGTTTCATACAACTTCGGGGGACAAAACGTAAAAAGTCCGTCACGCAGGAGCTGCATAACTAAGAACTTTGCTCAGAATTTGGGTAGTGTAGACTGCTTTCCAGAACAATTTGCTTAAAATATCCAACATAAATAAAATAAAAACATGAATAGTTCTCTTTTAATTTTGTAATGAGTAACTGATCAATTATTAATTTTGCAATTAATTTGCTTCCAGAGTTATGTTTACACATGGTAACTACTACACTTCTTAATAAATACAAAAAAACTTCATATTTTCGTCTTTTGATCTGACGCAGGAACAAGATACAGTCCCTCTAGTAGGAGGTAGCGCTCCTTGTGGCGGCCTTGCGAACCTAATTCTATTGAAATATATTGCAAAGTAAACCACTCTTTCCGATTGACCGATTTAGCTCATTTTTACAACACTCCTTTCCCATGAGTCACCCACGACGTATACCGCGTTTCGTTACAATACAGCAGAAATTACGACCGGTATGAGTTTATCAGTAATTTGGGTCCGGAGTTCCTAATGAACCGATTTAGTTTATTTTTACAACACATTTTTACCTGTAGATTACCACTACGAATACCGAGTTTCGTCGAAATACACCAAAAATCACGGCTGGTAGTGGCGAATTGCTATTGTGGGTCCGAAGTAAACCCCCCCCCCCCCTCCTAATGAACCGATTTAGTTTATTTTCACAACAAATATTTACCTGTAGATTACCACTACGAATACCGAGTTCCGTCGAACTATAACAAAAATCACGGCTGGTAGTGGCGAATTGCTATTGTGGGTCCGAAGTAAACCCCCCCCCCTCCTAATGAACCGATTTAGTTTATTTTAACATCTCACTTTTCTCTCTAGATTACCACTACGAATACCAAGTTTCGTTGAAATATAACAAATATTACGGCTGGCATGATCAAATTAGTGTTTTGGGTACGGGGTGAACCCCCCCCCTTCCGGTGGACCGATTTTGGTGGTTAACGGACTCGTTCAATCGTTTGCTAATTGAATGGTACATACCAAGTTTCGTGACGAAAAAACAAAAACACTGGCCGCTATCGTGTCAACAGACACACACACACATATATATATATATATATATATATATATATATATATATATATATATATATATATATATTTTCGGGTCATTTTCGGAGTCTACTAGGTAGGATCGATAAAGATTTGAAGAAATTTTTCAAAAATTCCGTCATGAGCGCAACCTCAATAGCTACGTTCCTTCGGAGGAAAGTGCTAAAACATATTATTTTTATTCAGGTCGTATGAAAGACTGCCTTTTCATAATTACTTTTCTGCATTTTTCTCGCAAACGAAGCAAAAACGAGATGTATTCAAAGGACCTTTTTGTTTGTTTTTCATCTTGCATCGATTCCTGAAGTTTGGCCTTTTTTTGGAACACCCTGTGCATATTTATTCACAAAAATGTATCAAAAAACAAGTGCAGCTTCACTACTTTGAAACAGTGAGGGATAAATAAAAATATTGAAAGGTGTCATGCAAGGTGACATACTATCCCCACGCTTATGACTGTTCATAAATGGGGTGAATAAACCACTGAAATCTTGCGGAAGCCCGGGTTTCAATCTACTATATATTTGTCAAATACCACTCACTCACTCACTGACCTATCATCGCCCAGCCACTCGACAGAAAATTTTGAAATTTTGCATGGACACTCCCTATATAACGTAGGCACTCACTAAGAAAGGATTTTTTGATATTCGAATTTTTAAGTATTTTTAGAGGGGTTTAAAGTTTGAGTTGGTTAGAGCAGGCAAGCCTAGGCAGCAAGCGTTGCTAGGACGATAAGAGAACAGCTGTTACCGTACATTATCTATTTCATAGTATTATTTTTAATTGAGGTTAATTTCCACTATGATGGCAGTCCTTGAATTACTAGAAATAAAATGTGATTTTGTCCCTCATAGGGTGCACGCCCTGGTGATGGCCCACCCGAGATAATAATATCCCGAACCAATTTACACAAGAATTTGAAATTTTGCACGGACAATAAGTTTATTTTGTAAACACTCGCTAAGAAAGTTTTTTTTATATTCAAAATGTTTAAGTACTTTTAGGGGGGTTTGAATTATTAAGAAGTTCCTCATCGGCTCAAAAATGTTTCGATTTTGATAACATTTGGTACAAAAATCTTTCTTCTCAAAGGTCAAGTTCATTAACCAGTTGAATCCGTTTACTGGAACATGGGTTTTGGAGCGAAATTTGTGCGAAAGATTCCTTAACGTAGGAAAACGAATGAAACCATTTTTAAAGCGAGTTCTGTAGCCATTTACCAAAAAAATTGCTAGAAATACTTTTCAAAACTAATTTTCTGTTTGGGAATTCAGAAACGAAGTATATGGAAAAAAATTGTATGAATGGTGATACAAAGTTTTCGGATCTCAGTATATTTTCTAAAATATCTCGAAAACTGTTTGGAACTCGTAGTAAGTGGAAGGCGGCTATTCGAAAGGCTACTAAATTCTCTACAATAAGATTCTGTTGTAATGTTCGTTGGGGCGATGTCAATCGAAGAGATAAATGCTTAAAACTTCAAATTTGTTAGTTTTATGCTTTTCAACGTGTATTTGTCTCTGTTTACCATTATAATTATATAATAATTTCATATTATAATTATATAATAATTTCATATGCAAAAAGAAATTTATTCTGTTCTGTTTTATAATAATTTTTATTTACTTTTTTCATACAGTAAATAAGTACTTTTTTTTAGTGTTTATGACAGCTACTTTTTTCTATTCATATAGATTTTCTGATTTGTTATTTTTTAAATACTTTTAAGGTATATTTTTCATTCATAATATCCCGTTAAATATTAAACCTACAACTTTGATGTTGGTATCATCTGAAAGGAAAATTAATAGGCTACAACGTTTGTATCGACGTGTTTTTACGTACAAGGCTTGGTTTCAGTGATAAATAGGAATTTCTCTACAAAAGGGCGATATGTTTCAGTTTTTTGCGTAAACGGTGCGTCGGATCAAAAGATGTCTCAGAATAAATTAGTCTTAAAATTAAATTTTCTATCAGAATTCGTCATAAAAAATACCTGCTGCCATTGGAAAATCAAGAGTTAGATGCGCTGGAGAAAAACTGGAGAATGTTACAAAGTCAACTAAACCTTCAAAAGAAACCTCATGCAACATAACTAAGACCTACCAAGTTTCATATCAAAATTCCAACAACTCTAGGAGGAAAAGGGGGTGGACACATATACTGGGACACCCTGTATATATATATATATATATATATATATATATATATATATATATATATATATATATATAGAGAGAGAGAGAGAGAGAGAGAGAAGATATTGAGACTAGTGTAAGTGGTGCAAGATGTAAGAGAGCACCCCCCTCCCTTCGTATGAGTTGGGAGTGCCCCCAGAATCAGGGCAAAGAACTTACCTTCAACCCCATGCATCTTTCAGTGGCTCTCTCTAGATCTATACCTTAGACCTAGTCGTTACACACACACGGGGATTGGCCACAGCTCAGAATATACCTACTAGCCTATTCAAAGAGGTCTATATGTGGAATTTGCTCCGACTGCGCAATCTTACGGCATTACAATAGAATGCCTTGGTCTTCCAGTTTGTAAAGCCCAATATATGGCATTGAAACGCGTTGGGAAACCAACTTATATCAAATTGTGTGGACACATATTTGCAATTCATTTTTTAGAGGAATTTACATTTTTTTTTTTTGTTTCTTGTTCCCTCGCATTCATAATTATGAAATAAAGATAGTTTTGTTTCATACTAAAGCTTATGGAATGAAAGAGATTGTTTGAGATCCGAGATGTTAAGATCTCATCTACAGAAAAGTTCCCAAAACCTTTTATGTCTCTTAATAAAATATTTTATTCTAATCCTTCCCTAACTCGAAAGGTAAAAAAAAATTAAAACATCTTTGTTTTTATGAATTTCAAACACGCAGAAAAAATGTTTCAACTGAATCCCATGATTCTAAGTACCACAACCAAAAATTTCATCCAATAACTGTTTTTCCACTTTTCTCGACAAACGGTTGAAGCTATCGCATTTAAAATGGTTTCATTCGTTTTACTACGCCAAGAAGCCTATAAAACAAGTACTTACAAGCATATGATGTAAGCGTAACGATTTTTTCCGCGCGAATTTCGCTCCAAAAAGCATGTTCCGGAGGACGGATTCTCCTGGTTAACGAACTTCACCTTTCAAATTAATTGAAAGTTAATTATACCAAATTTCATCGTACAAATATACACACATATATATATATATATATATATAAATTTGGACCACCGTTATTTTCGTTCTCTATGGGTTTTGAAGCGTAAAATGTCCTAATCGGCACTTCTAAGGTCTGGTCAACCTTATAAGCGGGGTTTCTCACTATGGAGGGAGGGAGGAACCGCGCTTAAAACGATGTGAGCTGTAAATATCCACAAAATTCGATTTAACGCTATCTTTTATTTGTCCTTGGCCAAACAAAACATTCTTTTTTTTTCTAGTTTCGTAGATATCTTCTATATTTTAGACAGCTTTATTCCCATAGAAAATGTACCCAGCTTTCATTTGGTACCATTTTTTTTCTATCCGAACAACTGGGGCGGACCTACAGTATTTTGTTTATAAAAAAAGTAAGCTGTTTATAAAAAAAAAGAGAAAAAATGTAATATCGCCCTTACCGTTGAGAATTGGATCATACTTTGTTAGAACTTTTTTATTCCTTTTAACCCTTTCCGTACGCAATTATGTTGAAAAACTTAACAATAAAAAAAATAGGTTTTCTTAGTTTGGGCGGAGAAGGCAACGAGTTGTAATTCGACATAAAACGACCAAAAACTTCATTCAAATGCCATCTAGTAATAGGCAGGAATACTAGAAGTACAATACGTTTACACTAGATAGCTCTAAAGTCAAGAAATGAGAAGATAAAGAATGCAAAAGATACGCCAAGCTCTCGACTGCTGTAGAAGTCCACGGTACGTGGGTCCCGTCTTGCCTCGACTTCTACACAAGTCCACGGTATGTGGGTCCCGGCAGCTCTCGACTGCTGGAGCAGTCCACGGTACGGAAAGGGTTAATGCTTACTAACTATTCCCAAAATATGATCACACATTCACGACCCTGTATGTCGCTAGAGGTATAGGTATTCTATAGATAACCCAGCTATAGAATAGGGGGTTGAAGCCATTATAATTATAGCCTTAGACATCGACTCAAGATCAAGATTGAACATAACATTATTTCAAGCAAGCTATTCAGGAATGAGGCGAGAGGCAACCAACGATATGTGCCTAGCCATGCAGCGCCTGCGTAACGGTCTAAAGATTGTGATGTAAAAACTTCCATGTCGATTTCAATAACTTTCCAATATCAAAGGTATACATTTGGAGAACTTTCTAAAACTAGTTTAGTTGCAAAATAGTTTGATTGGTTAGATGTCAAATAAGTTTTGTAAAGTCAGATTAATACATTATGGAGCTTGCATTCGTAAGAAAAACCGATGCCAATAACTGTCAGCTTTACTAGCCAAGAAGGTTGGGAAAATGGCAGACACGACACCTTCGGAAAGTTGAATGGTCTTTTGAAGTTTTACAAGTCCTTGAAGAAGTTTTGGTATTTCAGCTGCTTTCTTGAAGTTTGACAAGAAAGAAAACGCTATCGATTTGAAACTTGACTTATAGGAAACTATGTCCGGGTGTCTTTCTTAAACTATCAGAAAGTGTATTTTTTTTCTTAACTTCACCTGTGTTCTAAAAAGAAATGAAAAACTATAGAAATATTTAGCTCCCCTGCACTTATAGCCTTTTTTATTTAATTTCTGTCCAAAAAATGCCAGCCTCAAATTTTTGAGAAGTGGTTATATCTTAACAGGTTCAGGATATTTTAGGGTGTTTTTTCCAAGTTCATATATATATATATATATATATATATATATATATATATATATATATATATATATATATGTGAGTGTGTGTGTTTATCTGATTCTTGTAAATAGAATCAAGTGACTCGTATCATATTTCTAGTTCGGTGCTGAATCTAAAGAAGGTGTACCGTAAATATTTGGAGGACAGTATATGCTATAAAATTTTATCTGCGTCCCCACAAACCAAGACCCTCTGAGTGGTTTATATTGTAGCATAAACTCCTCTACTGTATCTGCCAGGATTCAAGCAGAAGAAATAAAACAAAATAAAAGAAAGATATTTCTCCATGAAGTAAGAAATATTTTTTACAAGGGGTCATGACGTAATAGAACGAGAGCCAGCAACGCACTTTTCATGAAGTGTTTTATGCACCCTGAAATTTTGCTATAATGTACATCTTGGATATATAAGAAGGTATATATGTGTTTTATGGACATACCTTGGAACACCAGGAACTGCGCATAGGGGAAAGGTGCAAAACAATATTGCCCGAAAGTAGAGTTTTATTCAGAAGCCAACTATTATTAATGAAAAAAATGGCAAATTAAGGCAATTTTCAAATTAATAATAAATAAGGCAGGCACTTTTAATGGGGTTAAAATTATAATAATAAAAAAAAACTAAGTACCCTGTTTTTTTTTTAATTTTAAATGAAGTGCTTTATTCACGCTGCGATTTCAACAGCGTCTTCAATAAACATATTTGAAAATAATTGCAAAAGGGGAGACACTTTTGTGGGGTTTAATTATCAGGAAACATGAAAATAAATGTTGCTTATGATAGACTGGAATACACTGCGCGAAAGCGTTAGAGTGTATGACACGACCACGCAGTGTTGGTTGTTTTCTGTGCTCTCATTGGTTCTTGCTCATATGATCTTGTACAGCTGTTCCGGTTTTAATGGCAGCGCAAATAAAACTCTCATTTAATATTAGAATAAAAAATATTAATTTTTTTTTTTTTACGTGTTATACCCCTTAAAAGTGTCTGCCATATTTATTATTCATTGTAAAATTGTCTTAATTTTACATTAAAGATAGTTGCCTTCTAAATAAAACTCTACTTTTGGGCAATATTGTTTTGCACCTTTCCCCTATGTGCAGTACCTGGTGTTCCAAGGTATGTCTAGGAAACTCATATATACCTTCTTATCTACCTAAGAGGTATATTATAGCAAAATTTCAGGATGCATAAAACACTTCATGAAAAGTGCGTTGCTGGCTCTCGGACTATTAGATATTCAACGCTTATTCATTTATTTATTTTAGTTTTTTTCTGATGAAAAAACCATTGGCGAATAAAAATATTAGGTTTCGCTCTTTTTGAGGGGGTTTGTCTCCCTTTGCCTCCGATTTTAATTGATTGATATTTTAAAGAGCATTAATAAAAAAATAATATTTTAATCAAACAAAGTACGAAAGAATCGGGATCTGCCCAATCCGGGCTAGGAAATGGTGGTAACCTATAGATAACACTTTCTGCTTTGATGTTTCCTCTCCGTCAACGACCGGCTTTTACGATCTCAACGACCTGTTTCTTGGCGGAAGTCCCGCTATAAAACATAGCTCAGAGACAATACCTACTTCTCCATCAAAGCCTTACAAGGAACTTTGCCTATGATTTTACTGCGGGCATGATTACTCCTACCATTATTTTTTGTTCCTGATAAAGCTTTTAGATACTCCACACAAGGGCTCTGTGGCATCAAAGGGTTGCTTTGATCTCTTCCTAACAAGTTGATCAGCCTTTTCATTCACTAAGTTTCTCTTGTGAACCGGTATCCCCTTAAGTATAACCCTACTAGCTGAATACCCGTGCTTCGTCACGGCAGATAAGTAGTTATTTTATTGCGTTAAATAATGTTTCATTAAAATTACGTTACTATACAATTTTGTGCAGTTTATTATAGCACGGTTCCCGCCATACTATATGTCATTCAATGGGCGTTAAAATTTAAAAGTTTATGTTTCCAAAAAGTTATTTGGAAACACCCATTATATTTGCGAGCATTACCAAGGTTATAGGCGAGGAGGCTGTGCAAGGGTTCCGGATATTATTGCCTCACCTAGAAAACTCTAAGGATAGGCTTACCATACATCACGGTTTGACCGGGACTGTCCCGGTATTTTGCAATTGTTTCGGTGTCCCGCCCGGTTTTATCAATGTCCCGGAAAAGGCTGTAAGATGTAAAAAGTAATGAATTCATGTTTATAAGAATCTTTTATAAATCGGTTACTTTTCTACAATCAACATTTTTACTACTGCTCACAGAGTCAAAGATATGAGTAAGTAATCTAACTGTAAAACGCTGGAACTACCTGCACAGCGCTGCCAGCTGCCAGACACTACTATTTGGCTGAGAGATTTTTTTAAGAAAATCAAGTAGCAAAAAAAGTTCCGTTCTTATTTTTAAGGTTTGGGTAGACTAACAGTTTAGGATTTCCCCTTCCCGTTAGTTGCTAGGCTTAAAACTCACCATTTTGCTTATAATTTGTACTGTTTTTATTCCCAACCCCCCCCCCCCACATATTAATGTGTCCCGGGTTAACTCTCCAAAAATATGGCAAGCCTATCTGACGGGAACAGGCAGAAAAGAAACGCAATTAAAACTCTACGAGTGACAGTTTATTTCTAGTAATTCAAGGACTGCCATCATAGTTGAAATTAACCTCAATTAAAAATAATACTATGAAATAGATAATGTAAGGTAACAGCTGTTCTTTATCGTCCTAGCAACGCAGGCTGCCTAGGCTTGCCTTCTCTAACCAACTCAAACTTTAAACCCCCCTAAAAATGCTTAAAAATACGAATATCAAAAAATCCTTTCTTAGCGAGCGCCTACGTTATATAGGGAGTGTCCATGCAAAATTTCAAAATTTTCTGTCGAGCGGTTTGGGCTGGGCGTTGATAGATGAGTGAGTGAGTGAGAGAGTGGTATTTGACAAATATATAGTAGATTGTGCTTTCTCTGATCTTACACAATATTAATATCAATTTAGAGTTTATTCACATCTTTACCGTTTAGTTTAAATAGAATAATAACAGCAAATATTCCCAGACAATGACAACAGGTCTTAATTTAATAATTATTTTTTTTATTTTTTTTTTTTTATGGCGCATTAACAAATCGTGGCCATTAGCGCTGGCGTCCAGGGTGCAGCCGGTGGGGATCGATCCCACCATCTCCCGCTTATGAATCTAGCGCGCTAGCCACTAGACCACGGGAGACCCCTTTAATTTAATAATGTTTTGTTTAGGTATTGCGAATAATTAAATAAAAAGATTAACGCATCAAACTAAAGTTGCTAGATGTAGTAGCTTCTTTGATATTCATTTTCTTGCAACTATGCGTGACCGGAAAACATCTTACCTTGTAGCATTGAAATAACTGCGCTCATGCAATAGTATTGCCTAGATTCGGGGCCTCACCATAATCTGGGAGCAGGACCATTCGCCTTTAGTCTGTCAAAGTGTCTTTGAAACTCCGTTTGTTTTGTTTGTCTTCTAACTTCCCAAGATCTTTACGTTTATTTACACTACTACCCTTATCTTGGGGCAGACCATGCTCTCTCTCTCTCTCTCTCTCTCTCTCTCTCTCTCTCTCTCTCTCTCTCACACACACACACACACACACACACACACTCTCCCCCCTCCCTCCTTCCCTCCCTCTCTCTCCCACCCCCACCCCTTCCACTCCCTCTCCCTCACTCTGCCCCCTCTCATCTTCCCCCCCTGACACTGTCTCGAAGTCCTCCATCCTAATATAAATTGCTATATTTAATCAAGACCCGGTAAATGCATCCCTTCCCCCCCGCGGCGTCCCTCAGACTACCTCGGCATCCCGCTTTGCATTTAAACGCTCCACTTTCCTCCCACCAAGTGCAAATCCCTCCACCTCGATCTGAAATATCTTTTACTTCATTAACACCATCAGCTCCCACGCTCCCGTCCCCTTCCCTCATTAATTCATGCGGCCGTGTTCTCCTCAGATTCCCCTGCCGCGTTCCTATTTAGGGATGACAGGATTCAACGGCGAACAGTAAAGAGAATTATTGTACCATCCTTCAAATATTTAATATTCTAACAGGTAAATATACTCATAATTTTACTGAAAACCTACAGAATTTATATTTCTTACAATTTATTATTCCCGTTATAAATTCAAAGAAACATTTCCCCTAACCACATCCTTCGATCATTATGTTTATTCTGGAGATCAAAGTTTAGAATACGGTCTGTTGTTAGTAATTTTTTTCCTTTATCTAGCCCATTAGCGCCAGGCTATCTACGGGTTTTCACTCTTAATAAATGTCCATGGTTCCAGAAGAAACATTTTGAATGGGCCCATAAATGAAAAAGGTCGGCCTGCTGCAGGCGGTAGTCGAACCCGCGCATTTTTTTTTTTTTATAGGAATCAGGTAAGCTATCCACTCTACAATGGGGAGACACTGTTAGTACATATTAGACTTCTTGCATCTCTTCTCTGTGATTGGCTTCTGTGTTCAGGTGTTTAACACTCCAATGGTCGCGCCATTAAAACTACCATTGGTGGTCGCCTTGTATCTGAGAGATACGCCTGAGTTTCAGTCTTATTTACCGTATATAACTTTATCTATTTTATTAAGAATGAACAAAAACTATTAACTGAAGATTAATATATAAAAAAATTAGTAAATTTACTAAGAAAAAGTTATTTATTTCAATATGTTGATGAAAAGGGGAAGGGTATTAATTAATAATACAATCCAAGGTGAGGAATCACCCTTCAAAGTTCAACATATACTTTTATTATATAATAAATGTATATGTTGAACTTTGAAGGGTTATTCCTCACCTTGGATTGTATTATGTTATTTATTTAATATATGCAAACTTATATAGTTGAAATATACAAATAACAAGTAGGTAGGAAATATTAATAATATTTTGTAGTAATATATAACTTCAAAAAACGCCTTCTGTATCTTCATCCACTTTACGTCCACCTGGACAATATAATGTGCAATGATAGAGACATAAATATTGGCCGCACCCCTTGCATTTATACTGGGTGAGCCTTGTAGTCTTGTTTGCATAAAACATTTGGCATCGCTTTATAGTTTTGGTTCTCTCGGCTACAGTGCTATCTTTTTTACCCCTGTTTCTTCATCAATCGCTGCTTCCATATTCATACTTGATATCATAAGTACGTTTATTTTGATGTTGATTTTATTTAGTGGTATTTATGACACCAATTTGGTAAAAGTACAAATATGATCGCGTGGTATCTATGACATACAAAATAGTTTTAGTGGATAGTTACTGCTTGGAGGAACATCAGGCCAGTACTGACACATCAGCCACTACCTGCTCAAGGAATAGTAAAGGTTATAGCTAGACCCGCGCACTTGCGCACCTTACATAGTCTGCGTAAGATGCTGTGTATCTGAGAGATCTCACGCGACCATTGGAGTGTTAAGATTATGAGAAACAAGTAAATAAATAAGATAATAATTTAAACAAAATAAATGAATTTCAGTAATATTGTAATGATACAATTATTGAATTATTTTATTATAGTGAGCTGTTTATAGAAAATCTATAAGGGTAATGTTTTTATAAGGGCTTAGTTCTTTTAATAGAACGGATTTGGCGCCCAAAAAAGGACATTTGGTTTACGTTGTGATTTGAGTTTATTAGAATACCTAATTAAATGTTTATTGTCTGTTAGATATGGCCTTGTCAATGTGGTGATAACATCCGTTTCACCAGTTATTCGAAACATTGTTATCAACACATTGACACTGTTGGGTCTTCTTGTGACAGGATATACACATGTGGTATCTAATTCATATTTGAGACCTTAATTATTTGTTTGTTTTTTGGCACACCGACCACTGGGCTTGAAACCGATAAAACCACAGGTTGGTGCACACATAGTTTCATGGAACCGGGTTTCATGAAATTCGTTAAATCGGTTTCATAAAACTGTGTGTGGAGTAACTTGAGTTTCACAATACCAGTTTCATGGAACCGGTATCTTCGGTGTGCATCGGGCCTAAAGTTTCATGAAACTCTGGGTGCACCAGCCTATGGTTTTCCATCTATGCGTTGAAAGCAACTTGAGTTTCATAAAATCAGTTTCGCGAAACCAGTTTCTTACTGTGCACCGGGCCTTAATCAACAATAAACTATACAATCTCATTTGAAGACATCTGCTGAATAACCATTGGCTTTCTGGAATATTACAGACATTTCCGTACTTCTGTTTAAGGAATAGCCCAATCTATTTTTTCTATCACAATGCTGGTTCATTAGACCATACAGGTACCATCTTGAAAGAGTGAAATCGCTGTGCTAGCGATCACTTTTATATAAATAAAATGTATATAATAAATGGCTACAATCCGCTTCAAAGCCACCTGTTGCTAAGCAGACGTCTTCAAGAGATTGTATAATGTAGTGGGTTCTGTCTTTCAACAATTCGTTCGTGTCATGCCGGATATCTAGCCAGTGTCGTTTTTTGAATAACGTACGTAGGATTTTTTTTTTTGGTTTTAAGCACTTTCCTCCGAAGGAAAGTAGCTATTGAGTTTCACTCATGACGGAATTTTTGAAAAATTTCTGCAAATCTTTATTGATCCTACCTAGTAGACACCGAAAATGACCCCCGTTAAAATTTATAAAATTTAAATATATATATATATATATATATATATATATATATATATATATATATATATATATATATATATATATCTGTGTCTGTTAACACGACAGCGGCCAGAGTTTTTGTTTTTTCGTCACGAAACTTGGTATGTAGCATTCAATTGATTGAATGAGTTCGTTAACCACAAAAATCGGTCCTCCGGAAGGGGGGGTTTACCCCGAACCCAAAACACTAATTTGACCATGTCAGCCGTGATATTTGTTATATTTAGACGAAACTTGGTATTCGTAGTGGTAATATAGAGAGAAAAGTGAGATATATTAAATGAACTAAATCGGCTCATAAGGGGGGGGGGTTTACTTTGGACTCACAATACCAATTCGCCACTAACAGCCTTGATTTTTCTTATATTTCGACGAAACTTGGTATTCGTCGTTGTAATCTACAGGTAAATATGTGTTGTGAAAATAAACTAAATCGGTTCATTAGGAGGGGGGGTTTACTCCGGACCCACAATACCAATTCGCCACTAACAGCCTTGATTTTTCTTATATTTCGACGAAACTTGGTATTCGTAGTAGTAATCTACAGGTAAATATGTGTTGTAAAAACAAACTAAATCGGTTCATTAGGAGGGAGGGGTTTACTCCGGACCCAAATTACTAATATACTCATACCGGTCGTAATTTCTACTGTATTGTAACGAAACGCGGTATACGTCTGGGTAACTCATGAGAAAGAAGTGTTGTAAAAATGAGCTGAATCGGTCAATCGGAAAGGGGGGTTTACTTAGTAATATATTTCAATAGAAAAGCCCGCCAGACGTAGGTTCACAAAGCCGCCGCAAGGAGCGCTTTCTACCTCTAGAGGGACTGTATCCTGTTCCTGCGTTAGATCAAAATACGATAATATGAGGTTTTTTGTATTTATTACGTAGTGTAGTAGGTACCATGTGTAAACATAACTCTGGAAGCAAATTAATAATTGATCAGTTACTCATTACAAATTTAGAAGAGAACTATTCATGTTTTTATTTTATTTATGTAGGATATTTTAAGCAAATTGTTCTGGAAAGCAGTCTACACTACCCAAATTCTGAGGAAAGTGCTTAGTTATGCAGCTCCTGCCTGACGGACTTTTTATTTTACGATAAAGTCTCTATTGCATAAATCAGACCTTAGTTTGTTAAGTTCTGTCATAAGTAATCGTGTAGTAGTCTTCTGTTGCTAATTTTGGGCCGAGCAAGTATAATCAAGACTACGAATTCGCCTCGTCTATTGTCTTGGAAGCTGGATGTGTACTCGTGAGTTGTATTTGTAAGTGCACGTAATTTATTGTCAGTTAGTCGAGTCCAGGGGGCGAGGTTAGCTCAGTGTTAGAGCACTCGACTAATGAACTGGAGGACCAGGTTCAAAACCCGAGCGAGGTTAGCTCAGTGTTAGAGCACTCGACTAATGAACTAGAGGACCAGGTTCAAAACCCGAGCGAGGTTAGCTCAGTGTTAGAGCACTCGACTAATGAACTAGAGGACCAGGATCAAAACCCGAGCGAGGTTAGCTCAGTGTTAGAGCACTCGACTAATGAACTGGAGGACCAGGTTCAAAATCCGAGCGAGGTTAGCTCAGTGTTAGAGCACTCGACTAATGAACTAGAGGACCAGGTTCAAAACCCGAGCGCGCACTAAAGATTTTTTCTTCTAGTGCTGCCGTTCGAGGGTTGGATTTGGGGTCCCAGATCGTCCCTAGGCTCACCCAGCCTTTAATTAATAATGGGTACCTTGGGTGCTAATGACTCTAGCAGTCGAAGCAGCCAAGGGGAAAATCATGCGGCCGGAGCGTAGTATTGACCACACTATCTCCCTAGTGTGCCGTATGGTCAAGAATCAGATACCTCTACAGTATCTGTCCCTCTGGGCCCTTGTGGCCTGTTACGGGACTGATTTTTTTTTTTTTTTTTTTTTTTTAGTCGAGTCCAGCTGTCTTGCCAATAATATCGAAGTTTCGCTTAATTGCATTGGTCACGTCTTGGTGAGTGTTTGATATGTTGAGCTTATGTTGCCATGTAGCAACTTTCAATCTTTCAGGGAGCTTTTCAACAAGACAAAAGTCCTTGAAACACTAAATGTTCTGATATTCTCCTATTACAAAGACAAATATATAAACGTCACTCCATAAAACAAATAATCTCTTTCGGGTGACAAATCCGTTCTTGAAAAACAAACCACTTCGTGTTCTGATATTTAACACTTTCGCTGCGGCTGTCATTGTTTAGGAGTACCTCAGTATCGGGTGCTTTTTTTGTTTGAATTTATCATTTAGACTTCTTTTTTCGGAAAATATCTTCCATTCAGCCGTTTTGAAAACGGAAAACACTGTTGAAAAGCCCAAACAATACTTAAGGCGATTGTCGTTACTTGGAACTGTAAAAAAGAATCCCCTCCATTTACGGGCCTTTTGAATCTAAAGGGGAATGTAATGGAGGAGTGTCCTTCCGAAGGTACACTCGTAAGCGGGTAGGATCGCTAGTGTCCTTCTGTAATGACATCCGCAGCGAAAGAGTTAAAAATGTTATTGTTAAGAATATAAATTATTACCTCCTCCATAAATAATGAAAAAGGCCTTGATTATTGATTCTCTTTAAGAGCTAACCATGTTTTCTACAAGAAAACGGGAATTCCTCGCATCAAAGATATGCTAATCGTCTTTATACAACTTCCATGCATAATTTATCGACTTCAAACTTTAAATTGTATTCCAAATTCTTTTTTTTTATTTCGCGCTTCTCATTCGCAAGATATAGGAAGTCTTGAGTCAAACTTGTTTCGCTTTAACGATAAGCATGGAATGAATTATCATGAAATTGTCAGTTTGATTTTTTGTTGTAAGCGATACCATGATAGCAAAAGCTAATATGATTCCGAATGATTTATCAAATGGTAAAAATAGTAAACTTTTTAATGGCACTTATCGCCATCGCATTAGTATAATTTCAGTTTTTTTTAGGTTGCAATTTTTAGTTTAGATTTACTTTATTCTAAAAAGTAAATGTAGTTTCAATTTTAGTTTTAGTTTTTAGTTTTGCCCAACAGTGCTTTTATGAAACACATCTTTATCTTTGGGTACAACTTATAACTAGTTGGATATAACAAAAATTACGACGGATATAGGCAAATTAGTATTTTGGGTCCAGAGTAAACCCTGTCTCTCTCCGTTTCGTTGGTAAACGAATTTGTTCAATCGTTTGTTAGGACAATGCTGCATATTTAAAGAAATTTTGGAAACATCCTTTTTTATTGCAACCTCAATAGGTAATGCTTATTAGCATTACCTTCGGAAAATGCTAATAAGTAGGGAACGGATGTTCATGTCAAATAAAATTCAAAATATATACATATATATTTAACTATTTATAATGAAATATATAATAAAAAATTCGAAATGTGTACTACAAAAATACCTAAAACACTATAAAATATTGAAAATAAAATCATAAATAATTACTACGAACTTTATTACAAATGGAATTAAAAAAAATGACTAAAACTCTATTATATGTTGAAAAAAAAAGCATAAATAAAAATTAGAAACTCAGTTTAAAATGGGGAAAAAGAAAGTGAAACATATACAAATGAACATAATTTAGAAAAATTGTTTGCAACAATATGCATTTTTAAATTATCAAACTTGAAATGGCGAACAGACGCTCGGCCACAAGCTCATGTCATGTAATATCTGCAATATACTGTAAACCCTCATCTAGTGAGGGGCCTGCGATATCGGTGGGCGTGCCCTCGCCTGGTCGGGTCCTGTCGGTGGTGGTGGCGCTATCTGTCACCCCAATCAAGGCATAAATCGACCGTGTGGCTGACATGCCTTAAAACAAGAACAAAAAAAAAAAAAACGTGAAATGACGATGGTGTGATCTCATGAGGGTTTGGTATTATTGACACCACAAAAACATACAGTGGTGGGGTTAACAATATAGCCCATTATTTCTGGTGATTTTGCATCGAAAAATCTTCGACACGTTTCCGACCCTTAGGAGCTAAGAAATAAAATAAAATAGGTCAAAAATTCATTATTTTATATCACGAGTTTCGAAAATGATATTGACATGATTCCTTCACTAGTTCATTTGTTATAGAGATTAGATTGAAGGAGCAATACAATTGTTATACATATATATATTTTTTTTAAAAAACGCATCTGCTCCTAGACCATTAGCGCCGAAGAAGCGTGGCTTATTATTTTCGTTCTTGGTTTCCCCTTTATTTTTTCCATTACAAAATAGAAGAATATCAAAATATGTAGCAAAAATATGTATTTATGGCAGGATATGCAGAAATATGGATTTTTGACAAATATGTAATATGTAAAAAAAAAAACCCTGTTTAAATGGTTTAAAATCATTTAGAGCGTGCAGAATGTCATCAACAATTATGATTTAAGAATGAGAAAAGAATATGTAAATACATGAACATCCGTTCCCTACTAATAAGTCTTGAAGGACTGAAAATGGGAGATTTTGAAGGTAGGAGTTTCGCGACGGGATGGTGGATATGGCAAAGGATGGTGAAATGGGAGAGGATTGGCGAGGGAAGGGGGGGGGGAGCAGGACAAGTCAAATTCTACCCCTCCTTGTCTCCAATCTCCATTGGATTATCGTTGGAGATTTGTCGCCCTTCCTCTCGAAGCGTTCTCCAATGAACAAGAGGCGATAAGACGAATAGCCTCTGGCATATCGGTCTGATTGGATTTGGACTCCTGGAGGTGGCTTGTTCTCTACAACATCAGGGATTGGAGATTTAGAGATTCAACATCAGGGAATGTAGTATTCATGAAATACCAGTTACTAAATATCACAGGAAGCAACAGAATAGTAAAAATATTACATAAAAAAGTATTACATTTCCCACCCTTGTAGTGTTAGAAGGTCAAAATCTATGTTTAATGCATATATATATATATATATATATATATATATATATATATATGTATATATTCGGAGTTGTATCGGTTATATGGTGACATAGATGCTGCCAAATTCATTAAAATTGGAAGGGTTCGCTGGGCAGGCCATGTGGTGAGAAAGGAGGATAGCGATCTGTCCAAAAAGATACTGACCGATAAGATGCTCGGAAAACGGAGAGTTGGCAGACCAAATATGAGATGGGAAGATGCTGTCAACTCAGATGCGCGAGACTTGCTGGGAGCCCGAAACTGGAAAGCTGCTGCACAGGACCGAGCCCTCTGGCGGAGGCTTTTAGAGGCGGCCCAGACTCGGTGACGGGTTGTTGCGCCGGATATGATGATGATGATATATATATATATATATATATATATATATATATATATATATATATATATATAAATATGTAAAAGTTTCCTGTAATGCAACAACAAGATATAGAATTATTCAGGAAGCCATAGAAAAAAGTCAAAGTGTCTTAATATCCATCCACAATACCAATTAGGTTGGTTGTTTGTGAAACTTATAAAAAGGAACAAGTTGATCCACCTGATCAGACCCCCCTCCTACGAAAAAAATTTGTTGTTAGTTTTTTTTTTCGTTTTCTTTATATAAAACTAACATTTCTTGAATAAATTTTAATTAGTAGGGGTTTGCAAAGGACAATTTAGTATTAAAATGAACATAGTCGGTAACTTGTTATGAATTAAATGAACGTAGTTGGAATAGGTTTTTATTATGATAGCTAAGTGCTTTCAGTAGTTCCTGCCAACATCATCAGAGTTGTGACAGAACAAAACATAATAAAAATCATAGTTTGAAATCAATCATAGAAACATATAAAATATGTTGAGAGGAGATGGTTGACCGTTGATGATGCAAAGGTAGGATTGCGGGGTTCGGTCGTTACTTCTTAATAAAACTACATTTTACACGTGAAAATGGTTTTATTGTTGCCGACGTTTCGGCTAGAAATTCAGGTCATCAGGGCTGTAAAATCTGTCTAGCTTGTTTTTACAGCCCTGATGAAGGCTTGAATTTCAAGCCGAAACGTCGGCACAATAAAACCATTTTCACGCGTAAAATGTAGTAACGACCGAACCCCGAAAATCCCTGCCTTCTTCATCTAAAATATGTTTTTACACGAACTTTAAATCCTATTAAAACTAGAGAAGTTAAAAAATCTGCATTTTGACTCTCACTCAAAAATTCCGCATCAAAATTACAACGAACTTCCCGACAAGCTAGAAACTTGAACTTTGGCACGATGATAGACCTTGGGGTGATATTAAAGGAAAAAATCTAATAACCCGAGTTGTGTTTGACGCCGCCCCAGGGGCTGTTTGCTTTTTTACTTGTTGTACCATCGGAAACCAATAAAGTGGGGTATCAAATGAATCGTTTCGGCAAGGAGAACCTAAAACTAAAGGGGAAAATCCGAAAATACACAAATGTTCAGTTGGGGGCTTTCACCACGTACAAATAAGTGAGGGGGTGTTATTAGTTTCTTGACAAGGTATCAAGGGCCTAAAACTTGGCCCAATAATATTTTAACTTTCATAGACTAACTGTTTTTGGGAGGTGCCTGTAACTTGGCCTCTTTTTTGTAATCTTCGTTTTTTTTTTTTTTAAGTATGTATTAGTCTGTGTTTGTATAAATACAATTCTTATATCGCACTAGTGTTTCTAAAGCGAACCAACTCAAAATAAAACTGAACTGAAAATGCGTCACTCGCGCCTGCGTAAAGGACATAGCATTAAGACAGGAAGAGTGACACAAGTGTACACAGGAGTACAAACTTGAAGCTAGGCACATACAGTTTTGATGGTTGACAAAGAGATATTTGCCAACGTCTTTTATAGTCATAACTGAATAACTGCGATTTTTGAGTTGTGTCACTTTAGAAATTCTAGTGCGATATATGCACTGTTATTTTCGAAATATATGCGTTGAGAGAGATAAAAATTTCAAGTCGGCACTTTCGAATTGCGTTGAGTTCGATCATCCGCCCACAAAAGTATTTTGGAACTATTTTCACAGCGCTGCAGCGGCCAGCCCCTCTACTATTTGGCTAGGCTATTTCATTTTAAGTAAATTAGGTTCTTAAACAATGGCTCAAAATTTGAATATATACACATTTATAACTATATAAAAAAACTCCTTGAAATTGAGAGCTTCATTAATTTCTGATTGACGCAATAATAATAATAATAAAAAGTCCGTCACGCAGGAGCTGCATAACTAAGCACTTTCCTCAGAATTTGGGTAGTGTAGACTGCTTTCCAGAACAATTTGCTTAAAATATCCTACATAAATAAAATAAAAACATCAATAGTTCTCTTTTAATTTTGTAATGTGTAACTGATAAATTATTAATTTGCTTCCAGAGTTATGTTTACACATGGTACCTACTACACTACGTAATAAATACAAAATCCTCATATTATCGCATTTTGATCTAACGCAGGAACAGGATACAGTCCCTCTAGCGCTCCTTGCGGCGCCTTTGTGAACCTATGTCTGGCTGGCTTTTCTATTGAAATATATTAAAAAGTAAACCCCCCTTTCTGATTGACCGATTCAGCTAATTTTTACAACACTTCTTTCTCATGAGTTACCCACGACGTATACCGCGTTTCGTTACAATACAGCAGAAATTACGACCAGTATGAGTATATTAGTAATTTGGGTCCGGAGTAAACCCCCCCTCCTAATGAACCGATTTAGTTTATTTTTACAACACATATTTACCTGTAGATTACCACTACGAATACCGAGTTTCGTCGAAATATACCAAAAATCACGGTTGGTAGTGGCGAATTGGTATTGTGGGTCTGGAGTAAACCCCCCCTCCTAATGAACCGATTTAGTTTATTTTTACAACACATATTTACCTGTAGATTACCACTATGAATACCGCGTATCGTCGAAATATACCTAAAATCACGGCTGGTAGTGGCGAATTGGTATTGTCGGACCGGAGTAAACCCCCCCCTCCTTATGAACGGATTTAGTTTATTTTTATATCTCACTTTTCTCTCTATATTACCAGTACGAATACCAAGTTTCGTTGAAATATAACAAATATTACGGCTGAAATGGTCAAATTAGTGTTTTGGGTTCGGGGTAAACCCCCCCTTCCGGTGGACCGATTTTGGTGGTTAACGAACTCGTTCAATCGTTTGCTAATTGAATGCTATATACCAAGTTTCGTGACGAAAAAACAAAAACTCTGGCCGCTATCGTGTTAACAGACACATATATATATATGCATATATATATATATATATATATAGATATATATAAATTTTAACGGGGGTCATTTTCGGTGTCTACTAGGTAGGATCGATAAAGATTTGAAGAAATTTTTCAAAAATTCCGTCATGAGTCCAACCTCAATAGCTACTTTCCTTCGGAGGAAAGTGCTAAAACACAAAAAAAAAAAAAATCCAACATTTAATATTAAGTAATCCATTTTTTGCACTGTTTTCTCTATCTAAAAATAATTTTTAATAATCACTTCTTGGTTAAGAAATTGTATTCTATATTTAGTATATGTATAGAAATACTCCTTAAATTTAATGCATAGAAGATGTAATTATTTTCATTTATTTTAAGATAAACTTTATTATTTCACAAAGTATCTGTATGTAAATAGAACATATGTGTAAGTTTTATGTTGGGGTATGTTTATGAATATATTATTAACATAGGACTAAAAACATTATATAAGGTCAACTCCTTGCAATGGGGAAACCCTGTATGCAATAAAATAAATTAATTAAGTAAATTAGGTATCAAAAATTCCTTTTTATATTTTTAAAAGGTGAGTAGACTAACAATTTAGGGGTCTAAATTCCCGACTACTGTTCCTTGCGAGGTTTAAAAAATATATAAATAAAAGTGGAGATGGAGATAGCCGTTGCAGTGATACGAAGACAACGTATGGTTGGGATTCGGCTAGGAGATGGAGATAGTTAGCCGTTGCAGTGATACGAAGACAAGGTATGGTTGGGATTCGGCTAGGAGATGGAGATAGTTAGCCGTTGCAGTGATACGAAGACAAGGTATGGTTGGGATTCGGCTAGGAGAAGAAAACGTCAGACCTTCAGGAAGAAATCTGTATTGGACGTTTCAAACGCTAGAAGAAATCTGTATTGGACGCATACATTAAACCATGGTTACCTAAGTGCCTTCTAGGTCTTCCTCCCTCCCCCCTAGGCATTCTCTAGTGCTGAAGAAGGCTGCCAAAGTGCAGCCGAAACGTCCAATACAGATTTCTTCCTGAAGGTCTGACTTTTTTTCTCCTAGCCGAATCCCAACCATACCTTGTCTTCGTATATAAATAAAAGGCTTAAAACACACCATTTCGCTTTTAAATGTTAAACATTTTCAGGGCAAGGCTATTCCATACGCCCCCCCCCCCCCGATATGCGTCATGAAATCGGGTTCCTTACCAATGGAGGAAGAGAGGACACGTGCTGAGTCTACTTTTTGCCACGACCTATAAGAGGAATGAGATGAGAATAGGATCAGGTGATAGAAAAAAAACAGAGGCTGGTGTTAGTATGAGTTAAGGTTTTAATTTGTCTAGGACTTTGAGGTAAAGTGCGGATTAAATCCAGACTAATGGAATCCTCCATTTAATTACTCTAAAGGAAAGTGGGAAGAGATGTTATTCCCTTTTTGCGAGAGTAGGCCATCGGAGGTTCAGGGTATTTCATTAGGACGGACACGGGAGTAGAACTAATGAAAAGGCTTTAGGATACGGCCTGCTTTTAGGTCACTAGGAAGATATAGGACGGAAATAACTCACCGCATATGTTAAGGTAGGGAACTGTATTAACCTTAATGAATGGTTACTAGACCACTTCCGAATGCCAACATGTTAACCGCTTGTTTTCCACATCCGACATACCTCGGATATAGTTGCCTATTTCTTATTAAAGAATTAACTACGACTCTAAAGCAGGCTACACAAGGTCAGGCAGGCCTTTCAGTTAGACCGGAACCGTCCGCCGGAAAGCCAGTCGCCTGAACGTGTATATATTCCGGCCAGTCTGTCAGTTATGACTGTTCAGGCGGCCGGAGGAAGATAAAAAATATGTTCGGTTGTCCGGCCAGCCTGAAGCAAGGTAAACAGGGTCAGGCAGGCCTGTAAGTTTGGCCAGAAAAGTCCGCCTGAAAGGCAGTCGCCTGAACGTGTATATATTCCGGCCTGTCTGTCAGTTAAGACTATTCAGGCGGCCGGAGGAAGATAAAAAATATGTTCGGTTGTCCGGCCGGCCTGAAGTAGGCTACACAGGGTCAGACAGGCCTGTAAGTTTGGCCAGAACAGTCCGCCGGAAAGCCAGTCGCCTGAACGTGTATATATTCCGGCCGGTCTGTCAGTTATGACTGTTCAGGCGGCCGGAGGAAGATAAAAAATATGTTCGGTTGTCCGGCCGGCCTGAAGTAGGCTACACAGGGTCAGGCAGGCAGGCCTGTAAGTTTGGCCAGAACAGTCCGCCAGAAAGCCGGTCGCCTGAACGTGTGTATATTCCGGCCGGTTTGTCAGTTAAGACTGTTCAGGCGGACGGAAGAAAATATGTTCGATCATCCGGCCGGCCTGACGAATTCAAAGGAAATCCTCAACGTGTGTATGAAACGGCCATGAGCTTTCACATTCAGACGACCGGTCTTCATGTGGACTGTTCAGGCCAAACGGACCGCCCTGCCTGACCGTGTGTAGCCTCCTTAAGGAGTTATACACACGGAACTACTGAAAAGGAAGTGACCATGGACTCGAATTACTAACCAGATTACTTTAGTAGATATTAAGAAAAAAAGCCAAATATTAGACCAAATTGTTCTCCCTTGTCTACTATATGGCTGTAATACTTGGTCTCTAAACTTAAAGTATCTCGAAAAACTAATAAGAACACAGAAGGCTATGGAAAAGAGTATAAAAGCAGTTAGACAACTCTAAAAACTAAGAAGTGCACTTATTAGGGGAGAGGCGGGTTGCACAGATATAGCAAGCAGGATCAATTCGCAAAAATGGGAATGGGCTGGGCACCTCACCAGGACTTCAGACAATAGGTGGACGAAGATTGTGACACTTTGGAAGACAACATTAAAAAACTTGCTGGTCCTTCTTGTTACAAGCTGGCCAAGGATAGATCCAAATGGATGGAATTGGGAGAGGCATAGGTTCAATAATGGATCTTTGTTCCTTAAAATGAAACTACCTAAAGACTTTTATTCGTTTACTTTCTTATCTATTAATATGGAAGTATCTTTTGTCTAGTATTATTTTATTATTATTATTTTTAATTTTAGTCACTTCTAATGTTATTGCTGCTTGTTGGTGACTGAACTGTGATTCACAGAAAGCAATTAGTAAACGGTCGCCTGGGTGACAGGGGTTCAGTTGCAAACTCTAGTGGGATGGATGACCAACTGTGCTGGTGGGGAAAGTTCAAAAATATTTTATTTTATATAACTATCACCTTTCTGGTTGTTCAATGAAACACGAAACGGAGAAGGCGTGGTTTGGGAACGTCAGAATATTGAATCGTTTCCTATTATGAAAACATTTTTCAGGGCTTCTGACGTCATGCGGGTTGCCGTCTCCCGGAAGAAATATGCCTTCTCTACGACAAATTATAAATTCGTTTAATGAACATAGCGTTATGTGAAACAGTATAAAAACTGATTGTCTTGTTTTCAACAAGTAAAGGCCAACCTAGAGAAATATTGTTTAATGTTTATTAATAAAGCCAAAGCTAGTGCTGAAAACAATGTAGATGCTCCAAACAAAGCTAGTGCTGAAAACAATGCAGATGCTCCAAACAAAGCTCGTGCTGAAAACAATGTAGATGCTCCAAACAAAGCTAGAGCTGAAAACAATGTAGGTAGATGCTCCAAACAAAGCTAGTGCTGAAAACAATGTAGGTAGATGCTCCAAACAAAGCTAGTGCTGAAAACAATGTAGGTAGATGCTCCAAACAAAGCTAGTTCTGAAAACAATGTAGATGCTCCAAACAAAGCTAGTGCTGAAAGCAATGTAGGTAGATGCTCCAAACAAAGCTAGTGCTGAAAACAATGTAGGTAGATGCTCCAAACAAAGCTAGTGCTGAAAACAATGTAGGTAGATGCTCCAAACAAAGCTAGTGCTGAAAACAATGTAGGTAGATGCTCCAAACAAAGCTAGTGCTGAAAACAATGTAGGTGCTCCAAACAAAGCTAGTGCTGAAAGCAATGTAGGTAGATGCTCCAAACAAAGCTAGTGCTGAAAACAATGTAGGTAGATGCTCCAAACAAAGCTAGTGCTGAAAACAATGTAGGTAGATGCTCCAAACAAAGCTAGTTCTGAAAACAATGTAGGTAGATGCTCCAAACAAAGCTAGTGCTGAAAGCAATGTAGGTAGATGCTCCAAACAAAGCTAGTGCTGAAAACAATGTAGATGCTCCAAACAAAGCTAGTGCTGAAAGCAATGTAGGTAGATGCTCCAAACAATGCTAGTGCTGAAAACAATGTAGGTAGATGCTCCAAACAAAGCTAGTGCTGAAAGCAATGTCGGTAGATGCTCCAAACAAAGCTAGTGCTGAAAACAATGTAGGTAGATGCTCCAAACAAAGCTAGTGCTGAAAGCAATGTAGGTAGATGCTCCAAACAAAGCTAGTGCTGAAAACAATGTAGATGCTCCAAACAAAGCTAGTGCTGAAAGCAATGTAGGTAGATGCTCCAAACAAAGCTAGTGCTGAAAACAATGTAGGTAGATGCTCCAAACAAAGCTAGTGCTGAAAGCAATGTAGGTAGATGCTCCAAACAAAGCTAGTGCTGAAAACAATGTAGGTAGATGCTCCAAACAAAGCTAGTGCTGAAAACAATGTAGATGCTCCAAACAAAGCTAGTGCTGAAAACAATGTAGATGCTCCAAACAAAGCTAGTGCTGAAAGCAATGTAGGTAGATGCTCCAAACAAAGCTAGTGCTGAAAACAATGTAGGTAGATGCTCCAAACAAAGCTAGTGCTGAAAGCAATGTAGGTAGATGCTCCAAACAAAGCTAGTGCTGAAAACAATGTAGGTAGATGCTCCAAACAAAGCTAGTGCTGAAAGCAATGTAGGTAGATGCTCCAAACAAAGCTAGTGCTGAAAACAATGTAGATGCTCCAAACAAAGCTAGTGCTGAAAGCAATGTAGGTAGATGCTCCAAACAAAGCTAGTGCTGAAAACAATGTAGGTAGATGCTCCAAACAAAGCTAGTGCTGAAAACAATGTAGGTAGATGCTCCAAACAAAGCTAGTTCTGAAAACAATGTAGATGCTCCAAACAAAGCTAGTGCTGAAAGCAATGTAGGTAGATGCTCCAAACAAAGCTAGTGCTGAAAACAATGTAGGTAGATGCTCCAAACAAAGCTAGTGCTGAAAACAATGTAGGTAGATGCTCCAAACAAAGCTAGTTCTGAAAACAATGTAGATGCTCCAAACAAAGCTAGTGCTGAAAGCAATGTAGGTAGATGCTCCAAACAAAGCTAGTGCTGAAAACACTGTAGGTAGATGCTCCAAACAAAGCTAGTGCTGAAAACAATGTAGGTAGATGCTCCAAACAAAGAATATTACCTCTGATATCTCCAAGGCATTCTAGAACTGTGCTTTCAATGCAGGTTGAAAGAAGTAACATTTATAAATGTTATACATACATAAATGTGGGTACCATCCCATTCTCAACGAACAGGCTGACCGAGAAGCAAATTTCGCCAGAACAGAAAATGATGTAGTCAATGAAACCACAAAAGGAGACTTACGAAAACTCTTAAAAGATACCACACGACAAAAATGGAACGAGGTTTGGAACTCAACGTAGTCACATTATTAAAATTAAAAAGAACGCAGACAATTGGTCAACAGGACAGCAACATTCTCGAAAAGAAGAAACCATTTTGATTGGATTACGAATTAGACACACAGCATTGACCCACATCTACCTCCTAAACAACCTCTATCACCCAACATGCAACACATGCGGAACAAAACTCACAGTCCAACATATACTTACCACAAATACGACCACATAAGCAAACACTTGGATTATACAAAACATTACGGGACTTTTTAAGAGATGACGAACAAACAATCCAGAAATTGCTCACTTTCATCAGGCAAATCAACATATACAAACACATATAAAAGACCGAGCTGCCAATGATCCAGTAGTGTAGAGGCAGGGTAATTAAAATAAAATAAAAATAATAGAATATTACATAAATTTAGTTTTTGAAATAGTTGTAATTTTTAAAATAAATTATTCAGAACATAGGGGTCACATTCTTATAATATTTTGTGTAGATTAGATGCTGAATGAAATTTAAAACCAAACTTATCTATGACTGCATATATCCGTGTAATATATATCAGATAATTCAAGAAGCTCGATAAAACAGAGACGACATCTGCAGAGAATATTCTGAAACTCGTGACTATATTATGATAGGTCTATCTGAGTTTTAGTCTAAATTTCCTCGTCGCCTCGAGTAATGATTTAGAGAAAACTCCGTCGGCTCGGCATGGGATTAGGGGCTGATAATAGCAGGGGGAGGGGGTAATTAGTTCGGGACAGGAGTGGGGGTAAAGGGGTGAGGTGGTGGGGGTAAAGGGGTGAGGCGGTGGGGGTAAAGGAGCGAGGTGGTGGGGGTAAAGGAGTGAGGTAGTGGGGGAAGTTGGAAAAAGTTATTAACTACCCGAGCAGAAGTTAGTTCAGGGTGAATGTAGAACCGGCTAAACCTTTACACGTTCCTTAACTAACCAAAAACTAACAAAATATTTCAGAAAATAAAACGTTTTATAAGATCAAGACATATTGAAAAAAATACGCCTAGACATTTACCATGTATTCATTAAAGTTTTTTTTCAAATACCCATTTTAGATGATTGGATTGGATTGGATTGGGTGTTTAAGGGCAGAAAACATCTAGGTCCTCACCGCCCTGAAGTGTAGTGCTAGAGAGTCGTGTATATGTCGTGAGAGGGATTGTAATTTTGTGTTTAGGACAGTGCATGACAATCAACTGTAATTTTTATGACCTGTACTCTTTTTTTTTTTTTTTAACCTATGTCATTGCTTACGACTAACTTGTTACTTAGATACTAACAGAACTATTTGCACTAAAACTAATACTAACATACAGTATAGCACTATTAATACAGTTAAGAGACTTGTATATAATTTTTTTTTTTTTTTTTAATGCATATACATATATATATGTATATCTTTTTTATATGTATATATATATTTTTTCTCAGTAATGTTGTATATATCCTTTTTTTTAATGCATATATATATATATATATATATATATATATATATATCTTTTTTTATATTTATATATCTATTTTTCTGAGTAATGTCATATACATATATATATATATATATATATATATTTTTCTTTTTTTTTTTTTTTTTTTTTTTTTTTTTTTTTTTTTTTTACACAAACACTAACGAATACAAACTAAGAACCATTTTAGATGATGCTAATTAGAAGTAAAATTAACTAACTATAAATATTATTCATTTATTTAAATTTTAACGTCCATCATTATTAACTAAGCATTTTAGGACGGGTTACATATAGGTTACCACCCTTTTCTTGCCAGGATAGGGCTGATGCCTTTCCTTTTTTCTAAAGAAAAGCTACCACCACATAGAGGGAAATGCAGACGCCTTAACACTCACGGCCACCGTGCCTCTCTAACTAACAAATAATTTGGGCGTACGAATCGGAAATCTTGGGGAGTTGCGAAAACATAAATCGAATAATATAATAATATTTATAATAAGTATCGTGAAAAATTAAAAAAAAAAAAATAGACTTTTTTTTTTATACTTCAAAATTGCGGATTGAGTTCAACATTTTCCTTGCATTTGATATTCAATTAAACGTAAAACATTTCGGTTAGTTTACTTGTTATGGGGGTATTAGAAAAAATGTTATAAACAATAACAGTTTTGAGATTTCTGTATATTTTTACAAATACCTCGAAAACTGTTGTCAAAATGTGGTAACTGGAAGATAACCATTCGTTCAGTAACTCCATTTTTTACATTTTTTTAACTCATAGATTTATGAGCACCCGAAACTAAGGTGATGTGCTCGAAACAATTATACAGATACATTGATTTATGAGCACCCGAAACTAAGGTGATGTGCTCGAAACAATTATACAGATACATTGATTTATGAGCACCCGAAACTAAGGTGATGTGCTCGAAACAATTATACAGATACATTTATAGTTGTAATTAAAAAAAATACATTGTAAATTCGTAATAATAACAGATAAAATACATTGGAACACGTCAGTTCATGTAGTAACATATAAGGTCTGTTTACAATTTCCTCGTGAAAGAAGGTGTAAAATAAGAAGTTGTTTAGCACTGTTGTTGATACTGTGAATAAGGTATATACAAGATTTGATAATGAACAAAATTACTAAGCAACGTAAGAATCGGGAAAACGAGAAAGGCAGAGAGGGAAAAATGTATTAGTAACAGAAAAGGTGAATAAATAAATAGAGAAGAAAAAAAATTAATAAAATAAGTAATAATTTTTTTACAGAAATAAATCTTATGTAATTTTTGATAGTGCGCTCTATTTATCTAATGTATACATACATTCATTTGTATATACTATATTTATATATATATATATATATATATATATATATATATATATATATATACAACAATTAATTGTTTAATTCTAAACAAATGAAAGAAAAAAATATTTCGATCGGGGTCATAAATTTATCTAAATAAGGAATGCTGTTTTTATTTGAATAACAGAATACATATCTTTCAACATAATGTATAGATTTTTTACCTTTTGGCGATATAACTGCTTGTTTTTTCTTCATAAATTTTAGGAATGAATAATTTATCGTGTGACTGAAAAGGTTATCGTTGATAAAGAATGCAAACGGAGAAGTAGATGGGAGAATACATACGGGGAAGTAGATGGGAGAATACAAACGGGGAAGTAGATGGGAGAATGCAAACGGGGCAGTAGATGGGAGAATGCAAACGGGGAAGTAGATGGGAGAATCCAAACGGGGAAGTAGACGGGAGAAAGCAAACGGGGAAGTAGATGGGAGAATACAAACGGGGAAGTAGATGGGAGAATGCAAACGGGGAAGTAGATGGGAGAATGCAAACGGGGAAGTAGATGGGCGAATGCAAACGGGGAAGTAGATGGGCGAATGCAAACGGGGAAGTAGATGGGCGAATGCAAACGGGGAAGTAGATGGGAGAATGCATTAAAGCAATTATTATGAATAAAATTGTAGAATACATTATCACTGGATATTCAATAGTTATTAATTTCATATCGAATCATTACCTATTTAAATATTTAGATAATCATTTGCTCTTATTAATATTTATAAATTATTATGAATAAAATTGTAGAATACATTATCACTGGATATTCAATAGTTATTAATTTCATATCGAATCATTACCTATTTAAATATTTAGATAATCATTTGCTTTTATTAATATTTATAAATTATTATGAATAAAATAGTAGAATACATTATCACTGGATATTCAATAGTTATTAATTTCATATAGAATCATTACCTATTTAAATATTAAGATAATCATTTGCTGTTATTAATATTTATAAATTATTATGAATAAAATTGTAGAATACATTATCACTGGATATTCAATAGTTATTAATTTCATATCGAATCATTACCTATTTAAATATTTAGATAATCATTTGCTCTTATTAATATTTATAAATTATTATGAATAAAATTGTAGAATACATTATCACTGGATATTCAATAGTTATTAATTGCATATCGAATCATTACCTATTTAAATATTTAGATAATCATTTGCTCTTATTAATATTTATAAATTATTTACAATAATTTATAGATTTATTATTGAAACAATCCGACTCAAATAAACTATTTCATGCGTTCTTACAACTAGTGTTATTTGAATTCGCTTAGAATGGGAACAGATAATATTTTGTATTGATTTTCGTGAAGAATATGAGCAACTGTAAAATGAAATCTTAAAGAGAAGCAAGATTTTAGAAATTAAACGAAACTGTCCGGGAATCCTTAATTGTGAAGTTGAGGAGCCTCTTCGCTGACTTTTTTTACGTGTTGTTCTATAACGTATTTTGATGCACTAAACACGAATCCGGAAAAAAAAAATGTCGCTCTCAACCAGGGAAAAAGTTATGAAGCACTAAAGTTCATTAAAATGCAGGGTAGGAGCGTAAACAACGATATTTGTAAACTTGCGCATATATATATATATATATATATATATATATATATATATATAAATATACAGTAGAACTTGGATAATTCGAACCACAAGGGACCGATAAAAAAAAATCGAATTATCCAAACTTCGAATTACAAAAGTTTTTGAAAATAAAGGGGTAAAAATTGATTTTCATATTTTCACAGTTTTTAATTTTAAAAAATACATATATTTTATTTAGACAACAACAAACATTTCATAAATTGATGATTACGTGCATAAGTAATAAATAATTTATCAAAAAAGTAAAAGTTAAAGTCTATTTTTTTTGAAAAAAAAGTCATTTTCATGGGCAAGAACCTTTTTCTTTATTTTTCAGGTAAGTTGATAAAGTGTTAGGAGGAATTCATTGGCATTTTTAGATTTTTTTCTTTATTCCTTTTTCAACTTTTTTAATCGCACCTATTTTCTCAGACAACGCTAAAGTTTTATTACTTCTACGCTTCGACATCCTAAATCAACAACTCCACTCTACACCAGAAATTCAAGGCACAAACAATACAACAGATCTAGACGCTGCCTGACATAATTGAATAGGAAATGAAGATGAGAGGGATGGTGTGAGGGAATTCTAGGATAAAACAACAGGATAGTGTATGTTACGACAACCCCTGGAAGGGAGGAAGCGCGACCCACCACTTTGCAGAACTCCTAGAGTCCAAGAACTAGAATATGAGACCGCCGCGCTTCTTGTCCCGGAACCCCTACATCCGTATCTTACTATCCTTCTTACCCGAGGGGAGAATATTTTCACAAGATTTAAGATCGACCACTTCCCATTGGAGATAAAAAATTCGAATTATCCAAAATTTTATTCGAATTAACCACGATTTTTTTACATTGTTTATGCCCTAAATTCTAGGGGCCGAGAGAAATATTCGAATTAACCACGATTTCGAATTATCGAAGTTCGAATTATCCATGTTCTACTGTATATATATATATATATATATATATATATATATATATATATATATATATACATTTATATATGATTTTTTGAATAGAAAATATTCACCTAATGAATGTTCAAGGCTTCGGGAAATTATATGTTCTCTAAAATAGTTGTACGAAATTAAGTGCAATTTCACAAGATAATAATTAACATATAGAAATAATAAACATATAGTATGGGCAGAAAGTGATTAAATTTAGGACGTAATAGTAGTATTTATTTCTACATATAGGGAGGAAACCAAGCTTTTAGGGTTTTGGTCTTTTAGGGATTGTGGTACACTTTTTATAAATATTTCGACGTGGAAGATCAAATGAAACCTCACCAAAGAATAAGAAACCAATATTAAACAACATGAAGTAGCAGTTTCAGATTTTTTGTTTGTTTTCTTAAACATCTGGAAAAATTTTCTGTAATCTTTATGAATGGAAAGTAATTATTCGAGAGCCAAAAAAAAAATAACTTTCCAGACGTAAAGTCCTCTTCAGTGGGTTCAGAACTAAAACTTTCTGAAGTACTGTACTCTTCAGTGGGATCAGAACTAAAACTTTCTGGAGTACTGTACTCTTCAGTGGGATCAGAACTAAAACTTTCTGGAGTACTGTACTCTTCAGTGGGATCAGAACTAAAACTTTCTGGAGTACTGTACTCTTCATTGGGATCAGAACTAAAACTTTCTGAAGTACTGTACTCTTCAGTGGGATCAGAACTAAAACTTTCTGGAGTACTGTACTCTTCAGTGGGATCAGAACTATAACTTTCTGAAGTACTGTACTCTTCAGTGGGATCAGAACTAAAACTTTCTGAAGTACTGTACTCTTCAGTGGGATCAGAACTAAAACTTTCTGGAGTACTGTACTCTTCAGTGGGATCAGAACTATAACTTTCTGAAGTACTGTACTCTTCAGTGGGATCAGAACTATAACTTTCTGAAGTACTGTACTCTTCAGTGGGATAAGAACTAAAACTTTCTGAAGTACTGTACTCTTCAGTGGGATCAGAACTAAAACTTTCTGGAGTACTGTACTCTTCAGTGGGATCAGAACTAAAACTTTCTGGAGTACTGTACTCTTCAGTGGGATCAGAACTATAACTTTCTGAAGTACTGTACTCTTCAGTGGGATCAGAACTAAAACTTTCTGAAGTACTGTACTCTTCAGTGGGATCAGAACTAAAACGTTCTGGAGTACTGTACTCGATGTGAACTATTTTGAGTTTCGAATCGATATAACATAATTATACATGGAATAAAAATGTAATGGAAAAAAAAAGATTCGCGATATTGTCGAATTGGTTAACTCAAACGGAAATAATATGTCTGGTAGCTTGTTTTTGAAAAAAAAAAAAAAAAAAAAAAAAAAAAAAAAAAAAAAAAAAAAAAAAAAAAACAACCTACCAAGGGAATGCAAAATAAAAGAACACCTAAATTACCTTGTAACCTACAGAAACTACTTTCAGGGGGTAGCATCATCATCAACGGTTTATTTACATTTTGAAAACACCACAACCATGTTCTCCTCGATGTTTTGTAGTGTTTGGTTTTCTAATGTAGGTACCAATTATTTTTGATATATATATATTTTTTTTTATATCAGAACACATTGCCGTAGGTTCGGAGCTCCTAAAAGAAATGCTAAAAGTATTATAATAAATTCAAGTATACTTTATTAGTTAGAAAATTATTCCAGCGAAAGAAAATCAATCACAAATACTCTGTGTATCAAAATAAATAAAGCTAATCATATCGTTCACCGTTAAGATTTCAAAGGTGGATCTTTATATATATATATATATATATATATATATATATATATATATATATATTATATTTTATTTATTTATTTACAGAAATATTACAGTCTACAATATATGTATTATCTAGTTTGATATAGGTATAAGTAGGTTGACCACGCCTCCGGTACCACCAGTTGTCAGCCGAATACCTTCCTTGTTAGGAAGGATTCTAGGATGACCTGGAGTTACCCTACGCCATCCAACCACACCCTGCGACTAGCAGGGAGGATTGGAGGCGAATGAGGCGTGGCCTGTGATTTCATGGGGAGAGAAAATATCTATTGATATCACTCTCAATTATCATTATTACAATTACACTGATTTTTTTATCAATCCACGACACTTCACTACCTTAGTAGATCGCGGGGCCACTTCCTATTAAGACGTCTTGGTCGAGAGGAAGGATGATTGGTGATGGATAAGGATTGGGCTGAAGGATTAGGATGATTTATCAATTTACTATGAAAAGATGAGAAGCGGATTATATCTTGGGCAAAAGGGATATTTAGGTCTTTATGGAGGGTGCGATTCGAAACATAATAAGGAGCATTGACTATGGTACGTAGGAGTTTGGATTGAAATGTTTGGATTCGGTGGATGTTGGAATGCTTGGCTGTCCCAAAGAGTTCTACTCCGTAAGAGTATAGGTTTTATTAATGAGTTGTAGACAGTTAGTTTGTTCTGTACGGTTAAGTGTGATGTTCGATTGTGGATCTAACATCAAAATACTACAAACTCAGTTGATAATTTTGTTCAATAATCGACGCTAATTACTCGACAAAATTTGTGGATATCTAAGTAGTAAAGATTACCTTTTGTTTGTGGATAAAATTTGGTACAAGTATTGTATATAAAGAAAAGTTTATGAGTATATTATATTGGAATAATATGTCTGGTAGATTGTTTTTAGAAGAAAAAAAAACCCGAAAAGATACCCAAGCTGGAGTATACTACAGTTTATTAAATGAATGTAGAATTAATTATCTGTGAGTCCACCATAAGTTGTCCAGAGAAAGCTTCAGTGTTTGTAATTTATGGTTAGTATTGGATATAGTTAGTTCTGGAGATAGAAGCAATAGATCCAGAGGATTATCTGCAGGCGTTCCGCAGGGGCACGCACTCGGCCCTAGATTATCTCATCTCTCTCTCAATCACTCTCTCTTCCTTTCAATCCATTACCGGCTCTTCTTTCAATCTCTCTCGCTCTGCATAATAACACAATAGAATCAACATAACTCGAGGCTTATTTATGCCAAGAAGTAGTCAAGTATTTTACCAATTCAATACACACTTTAAAGAAAGAAAAAATGTGATTTCTGAACTTGCAAATTAAAAATTGGATGGTTCAGAGCACAACTAGACCAAGTATATTTTTGGCATTTTATGTTGTAATGGGATTGAAGACTATTACTAAAATGGCTCTTTTCTGTGCTACGGGAGAGTAAGTCCTAACTTCATTATTTTTTCACTTGTAGTAGTTCATGCTACACATATGGAAGTCATTCTTATTTGTTTTCAGAGCACAAGTAAGTCAAGTCCAAGTTTTAACTATTTTATGAACAAAACTATCCATAAATAATAACTGTGATATAGCTCAAATCTTTTTAAAACTTATACTGGTCAATAGGATTTATATAACGTCTCTGCAATTAAAACGAATAATACTCATTTTCTGGAAACATGGGCTTGGTCTAGTTGGGCTCTGAACCCTCCAATTAACGATACTCAATTGCAAAAATAAATAAATATCTCTCAGTAGAACAGAAAACTCCAGAAGATTACCAATACAAAAGAAAAAAAAAATCAGTCCCGTAGCAGGCCACGAGGGCCCTGAGGGGCAGATACTACAGAGGTATCTGATTCATGACCATACGGCACACTAGGGAGATAGTATGGTCAGTACTATGCTCCGGCCGCCTGATTTTCCCCATGGCCGCTTCGACTGCTAGAGTCATTAGCACCCAAGGTACCCATTATAAAATTAATTAAAGGCTGGGTCGGCCTAGGGACGGTCAGGGAGGCCGAATTCAACCCATGAACGAAGACACTAGAAGATAAAATCTTTAGTGCTTGCTCGGGATTTGAACTCAGGCCTCCAGCTAATTAGTCCAGTGCTCTACCACTGAGCCAACCTCGCCCCCCCCCAATACAAAAGAACAACATGAAAATAAATTCATAATGTTTTCATCAATTTTATTTGTCGCCATTTGAATTTTAAATCCAGACATTTGAACTGTCAATGAAAATTACAAAGCCAAAGATATAATATGGGCCACAGTAAACAACTTACTCAAAAAAGTAATGGTTCTATTTTTCATTTTATTATAATCAAATGACTAAATAGTTTAAACAAAAATAACTCTCCTAATGCAAAAAATAGGGTAAGTATGGAATAGATGGACCACCTTCGTTGTTTTCAACTCTCTGCTATAAGATAGCACTAGCAGTGTTTGCAGTTGCAGTGAGGAGTGTTTTGCTTGTGTTCTCTGCTATAAGATAGCACTAGCAGTGTTTGCAGTCGCAGTGAGGAGTGTTTTGCTTGTGTTTATGGTTTCAGTTTTTAATTCACCACATTCTCTTAAATAAAAAAAACATTTACTGGTTTCGTTAAGTCCAAATATTTTCCTATGTAAACTTTGACCTAGTGTTTATCATTTTTATTGAATAATTCGGTCCTAACACTGATAGAATAGCTTTGAATAATGCCGAGCTGTCTAGCTAACCTGAAATGGTTATCCATTCATTAGCGTGTACGCTGATTGGGTTTAGACACGTAAATTTGGGATGGATACCTATAAATAGGCAATTTATTGGTTTTAGTTAGGAATTTTCCATGTTGTTATTTTTTTTTTTTAATACATCCGCCTCTCCCTTTAGTTTTATCATATTATTTATATTTGAATTATCCGGTTAAAATATTAATTAATTGCGTGATTGGATGTATATATATTATTGGGCAATAGGACGTATTATTTGTTATATAACTGGATATAAATGCATAATTTTAATTGTGTAATTTTAGATTTACGTAGTAATTATATTGGGCTAATCGCTTTTGTCGCGGATGATCATAAATAAATAAAATCTGTTTTGACGAATACAAAATATAAGCATTTCTTTTGAATGTTTTGTTTTGGGGGTAGCCATTTCCATGTCATGTTTACCATGCGCACAAACAGTGTACAATGTCACATATTCTGTAAGGTTTGACAACTACAGGGCCGAATGAATTGTATATTATTAGAATTTCATATCGGACAGCGTTTCGTGTGTACGATGGGTGTACGACTGTTTCTAAATTTAATGCATACATGAATCAGTTTTGTCGTTTGTATGACATTTTCTGCATAATTATACATTCTCTACCTACACAATTGCGTGCAATGGCAACAACTTAATTTTATCAATAATATATCCTCGCCTAGTTAAATATTTAGTTACTTGAATATATCCAGTTTTGCAAGTATTGGGTTGGTTCAAAAATAATGGATGATATTATATCAGGAGCTTGGAAAAGTAAGGGCGAATGAGAAAAATAGACTTACTTTAAATTGTATTTTCTGAGTCAGAAAGATGTAGGTAACATGACGTTTCGCCTTGTTTCTCTGGTTGGCCTTTAGTTCTCTCACAGTTTCAAGTTAAAGTGAATAGCACCATCATCATGAGAAATTCGATGTCCTATATCAAGGGCAAATCCCTGGTCTGTAACGTCCCTCCTAGCATTTTGTTACCCTTAAATCACTCGTCAAAATTATAAAAAACATTGAATTTTAATTGCATACTTTTTCAATCATATTTATGGAATAGCATTCGCCCTTGCTATCCTGAAACGCTTCTACAACTTTAACTTCGAATTCGCATATGACCAATTTGTTCAGTTATGTCCAATTTTCTGTTTTTTATTGAATTTACAAATTTAAACGGCCCTTATTTTTTCTCTCTAGGGGTTCTGAAACGTAAACATTTCTAGTCGGCACTTCCGGATTCCGTCATGAGGTCTACCTTATAAGCGGGGTTCCTGTCTATCATGGTTCGTATATTTAATCAGATCTTACAGCGCCATTTTATAGGCAAATATTATCGAATATCCTCAATCTTTTGTCTGGATCGGCATTACGCAAACGTTTACCCTATTTAATTTAAACTGTCATAAAATAATCAATTAACAGAATACAACGCGTCTGACTCCAAAATGGCAGAAAAGCCGTAAACTCCCTAATGATCACCTTCCATTGTATAAAGTTATACATGGAGGCCCGGTGGCCGTGAGAGTTAAGGCGTGAGCACTTAAAACTCAGTCCCTAGGGTCTTGGGTTCGATTCCCACTATGGGGGGCTTGGAAAGGGCGGTAACCTATAGATAATCCGTCCCAAAATTTGAGGTTAATAATAATGGACGTTAAAATTTAAAAAATAATTTGAACAATAAATTATTATTATTATTGTGAAATATATTAGCATAAATATGATTCAGCGATGACTAAAGTGAAAAAAAAAGTTACAAAAATGTGTCCGCTGGCGTTCGCGCATGCGAGGAGGCCATGTACGAAAAAGAAGTCTGTTTGTTATACAGTATATTACAAAGGTTTGTCTGGTGGACCTAAAGCATATTTATGTTCCTGAATTGCTTCTCAAATTCAGGAACATAAATATGCTTTAGACTCTAAACGATTTTTTAGGCTCTAAACGATTTTTTTATGCTTTATTGATTTGTATAAGCTATAGACATTCTTTTATTACATTTTCTCCATATATATGTACACAAAGAGAATTGTGCGGAGCAAAGGTACAAATGTTTTGGGTATATTGTGGGGTAGTTTGAAGTGGAGTCACGTCTAACTGCATAAAACATGCAGGGCTTTGATGGCGAGGATACCAACAGCGGAGTTCTCACCCTTCAACCCCACCCCCACAGAACAATCCATGATTCCATCAACCAACTTCCACATGTTTTCCATTTCACTATGAAAAACGTGACTTGTGAATATCATTCATTCAGAGAGGAGCAAAAAAGAAATGTTTTTCCCATTCAATAAAATACAATCATTGCTTTTTAAGAGCAGGGGAAAGTTATTAATAATTTTTTGTTATATTCGTATTATACATTAAAAAAAATTATATTTTAGGGTAAGAATATAGTATGATAATATTTGTAATATTATAGTTTGGCATATTAACGCTTACTAAAGGTTTCATTCTTTGAGCTCAGACTTCTTTATTCTTTCTGTGAATGTTTTACATAAAGTCTTCCAAACGGTTTTTATCAACAGATAATTACTATAAAAGTAATGATCATTGATATTAAAAATTAAACCCAAAATATTGTCTTGAAGCATTTCACAATATCAACCTAAGGGATTTTAAGATCTCTTAACTTGTCACTTTGTAAGAAGTGTAAACATATTTGATTAATTTTATAAACTGAATAAATATGTAAATATTTAAAAATTAAAATATGTAAAATTTAAGTATAGTTGAGTTTTAGTTTTTTTTAAAATGAAATTTTCATTTGCCATTCATTCATATTAAAAGTAAAAATCGAATTTACATAATTTTTTAATTTGAAGAACTTATACATATATATTTTTAATGTATAAACCTATATATATTTATTTATTTTCTATTCCTTTATTTATTATTATATTGCTGTTTTTAGTTTCATTTATTTTGTTATACTTTATAATTATTTATTTCATTTTATTTATTTATTTCTCTTTCTCTTTTGGACTAAGACTGATTTTCATAGTCATAAAACTGTAAGGAGACCATCGCCAAAAGTTACGGGGCTCTGAAAAAAAAAAAAAAAAAAATGAATTATTGTTATATTGTATATTTGTATAATTATTTGTATAACGAACTGCATAACTGCTGTATATGTATAATTAAATTTGTAAATTCAGGTGTATATATGGAAAAAAAAATATTTGGATGTATATATGTAATAATTTGTTTTGAGTGAATCGCCTTAGTTGTGGGTGGTCATAAATAAATATATAATTATACAGTGCCAGCTTATATTAACCTGTAATCTACATTTCTATGCAAATTAACGACCGTAATTCCTATTTATAGAATTTTACTTAATGGGGCATATTTTTCCAATTAAGTTGACATATTCTGAGCCCTGTTGGAGCTACTACTTTCATCGGAAGACGTGAGGCTAGTTGTTATTCCCTTCGGGTTATCCTTATTTCGTTCTGCCTTCAAACCAACTCCTGCATCTCAACAACCTCCCTCGGGAAAATGTGTTTCTTCGACTGGCTAACACAATTTCCATACTTTTTTTTTACCCTCTAATATTCCAATTTTTATTTTTAACATACAAATAAATAAACAGGCACAAACTGGTAAGAATAACAAATAACTTTTTAATAGGTTTTGAAGCCTGCCGAAAAGCGAAATGAAATATATATATATATATATATATATATATATATATATATATATATATATATATATATATATACAGGATGTCTGGTAGCAGATTTATATTTTCAAACTTAAATAAAAAACGTAATAATTGACACAAAGTTTTATTAAGAGCATTGAACGATAGAATGGAAATGCGGATTTTATTATATAAAGAGTATGCCATCCAGATGCCTTCCGTCGGGTTGGACACACTGTTCAAAAAGGAGCCTTGTGTTCTGCCAACACGCTGCAGTAAACTTGGTTCAATTGAGCTGATTTCTCGACGAATATTTTCCTTTGAAGCCACAAGATATTGGGGATTGTCATTATAAACCCTCTCTTTGAGGTAGCCCCATAAAACAAATCCATTGGAATTAGATCGGGCGACCTCGGTGGCCAAGGGATGTCCCCAAAGGGACTGATCAGTTATGGGGGGGAAATTTTCCGGAAGCAAATTCATCGAAGCTCTGGCTGTCTGTGCAGTCGCCCCATCCTGTTGAAACCACGTGTGTGAAGAGTACGATGGATGAGCTCGCAAGTTTGGCAAAAAGAATTCCGTAATCATGCGTCGGCGATAATTTTCACCGTTGACATTCGTCGCCTGGCCTCGAGAATTTTCGAAAAAAAGTGGTCCAATTATCTCATGCGTGGATGAGGAATACCAAATAGTTACCCTGGGGCAATACAATGGTTTTTGATGTTTCAATGGAGGATAGCGGTTTCTTGGAGACCAGTAACGGCAGTTTAGCTTGCTGACGTTGCGATGCTCACTCGACCACTGCCACGTCGTCACTGACAAATTACTTTTTGAAATAATCGTACCTAAAAATATAAATTTGCCACCAGACCCCCTTTATGTATCTATATACATACATGGGCCACACTTATTTTCGTGATCAATGATTAATTCAGTGTCATGGGTAACACTTTATTATGTATGTGTCTGTTAAAACGATACCACCCAGAGTTTTTGATTTTTCGCTTATATATAGCGAAAAATAGCGTATATAGCGTTCTCTCTGCAAACGATTGAACGAGTTCGATATTTGACAAAAACACTAATGTGACCATACCAGCCGTAGTTTTTGTTGCATTGTAACGAAAGTCTGTATTCATTGTATTCATCTAAAGAGCAAAATACTTTCCAAAATAAAGTAAATCGATTCATTAAGAGGGGGGTTTTCTCCAGACCCAAATTACCAATTTTCTCTGACCGGTAGTAATTTTGGTTGTATTGTACAGAAATACGGTATTCGCCGTGGGTAACTAATAAGAAAAGTTTTGTAAAAATAAACTAAATCGGTTCATTAGAATTTGGGGTTTTCTTTGTATGCAGGTTACACACGATTCAAGCAGGCCTGTCAGTTAGACCTGAACAGTCCGCCTGAAATCCGGTTGCCTGAACGTGTATATATTCCAGCCAGTCTGTCAGTTTGACGTCAACTGTCCGCCTGAAATCCAGTTGCCTGAACGTGTATATATTCCGGCCGGTCTGTCAGTTAGACCTGAACAGTCCGCCTGAAATCCGGTTGCCTGAACGTGTATATATTCCAGCCAGTCTGTCAGTTAGACCTGAACAGTCCTTCCGAAATCCGGTAGCCTGAACGTGTATATATTCCGGCCGGTCTGTCAGTTAGACCTGAACAGTCCGCCTGAAATCCGGTAGCCTGAACGTGTATATATTCCGGCCTGTCTGTCAGTTAGACCTGAACAGTCCGCCTGAAATCCGGTTGCCTGAACGTGTATATATTCCGGCCGGTCTGTCAGTTAGACCTGAACAGTCCGCCTGAAATCCGGTCACATGAACGTGTATATATTCCGGCCAGTCTGTCAGTTAGACCTGAACAGTCCTTCTGAAATCCGGTTGCCTGAACGTGTATATATTCCGGCCGGTCTGTCAGTTAGACCTGAACAGTCCGCCTGAAATCCGGTTGCCTGAACGTGTATATATTCCGGCCGGTCTGTCAGTTAGACCTGAACAGTCCTTCCGAAATCCGGTTGCCTGAACGTGTATATATTCCGGCCAGTCTGTCAGTTAGACCTGAACAGTCCTTCTGAAATCCGGTTGCCTGAACGTGTATATATTCCGGCCGGTCTGTCAGTTAGAGATTTTGAAGAAAGTGCTTAGTTATGCAGCTTCTACGTGTTATGTTGGTTTGATTTCTCCGGCCTATGGTTGAATAAGTGGAAAGTATAGGATAACTTATTATGGAGAGATATAAAGCCCAACGAATCCTGCTTTTACTTTCTAAACATTCGACCAGCTGATCTGAATCACTATTTCTTCTAAGGGAAATGCGGAGGTGCTCCCTTATCGACAGGCAGGTCTACGAGTCTGGGAAGAGTTCGGCCCAACTTCGGACAAAGAAGATTTACTGAGGAAAGGATATTGTGAGGGGAAAAAAGGGGGGCGAGTTGTTGGAAGTTTTAGGGCAAACCCCCTCAGGATCCATCCATACCTCCATCTACCGTCCCGTGACCTGGAAGCGGGACTCGAACCTCGGTACTTAAGATTGTAGGTCCATAAGGTGATGATTATATATTTCTGGTGGCACTCAGGTGTGAAATACACAATATATATTCATAATTAGTCAGAAAAAGAGCTTATCTCCTATTTAAACGCTAGCTCAAGGTGAAAGGTTTATACGTTTTGAAGGGAGACCAATGTTGACAATACCAAGTATCAGATTCCTTAGATCATATTCTAGACGATTAGACTAACCAAATGGAGCGGCTTTTTGACGTTTTATGACCGCCAAGTTGATAGACGTAATCTAGATAGATCACACCGAAATACCCATTTTTTATAATGTACTAGCTGTTACCCAGTGTTCCATGCTTCACCTACTTTCTGTCTATGACTCTCCCCGTATCAAGATCTACCTGTATACCCAGTTACGTCAAAATCGGTCAAACGGTGTGAATTTGTTTATATCTGTCTAGTAATTCGAGAAACAGCCAACAGAGGCCAACACCACAGCAATCCATTTAACAGCTGACAGAGGCCAGGACCATAGTCTGCGAGTAGATATCTATTTTTATAGAAAGGCCAGCGCTCCTTACATTACATGATTATATAATGATGTAAAGTCATCAATGAGTTCGATTTATTCTAATTATCAACAATGGGGTCTCCCGTGGTCTGGCTAGCGCCTTGGATTCATAAGCGGGAGATGGTGGGTTCAATTCCCAACCTCCGGCAGGAATTTTATCATCCCACGGCTCGCTGGTAAAATTCCTCGCTGCACCCTGGATGTCGGCGCTAATGACCTAGATGTAGATGCGCAATAAAAAAAAAAAAAAAAAAAAAAAAAAAAAAAAAATTATCAAAAATATCAACAAATAAATTTGAGACATTATTCAAAATGGATGTCGATTCAAAATGGCCGTCAGAATCTGAATGGTTCAGTGTAGCCAACTTTTCTTGAACAAAACCTTTGACCTTCTGACCAAATTTTGAGATGTGACTATTTTGACCTAGCATAGGAGATTTCCCGTATCAAGACCTAACTCTGTGCTAAGTTTAGTCAAAATAGGTCAAACGGTGTAGATTTGTATAAGGAACAAACAGACATACGGACAAACAGACAGATATGTGATTTTTATATATATAGATATTTATAATTTTTATATATTATTTTTTCAATTAATTTGTTTATACATTTTTATTATTTTTTTTTTATCATCTATTTCGATGAATGTTATTTGACTAGCAGTTGACCCTTTTTTCTTTTGTCGTTTGAACTAAATGTGCGCAAATAAAATAAGTATTAATAGGAATTTAACCAGAATGAATACATGTATACATGTTTTGACCAGCTCAGGCGCCAGTTATTTTTCACTAGAGGAAATAACAGTTCTCATGATTCCGTATAATTTCCGTTTTATTCTATTGTTACCGTCCACTTATGCGTTCACTGAAGTTAGTACTTAGGATCAAATTTTTAAATATACTGATTCACGTGATATGAAACCAGCGTTTTTTTTTTTTTTTCGTTTTTTTTTAATTTGTGTTTTTAGACATATGTCAACCACATGGGTCATGGATGTCTCAGTTAGAAGACTCGTTTGATCTTATATATTTCAATTGGCATATAA